>JAGDQP010029327.1:0-23453 GCA_022664845.1 Lepisma saccharinum | reverse complement strand
GGGAGTCAAGCGGTCACACGTCTCGTCTCAAAAACAGACGGCAGAGTTGCAAACTGCCCCAAAGTTTGTCCAGATCGTACGAGCTGTTATAAGCCTAGCGTATTCGTAATGATAAATATATTAAGACTGCTAATTAATTTTATTTATGGCCTTTAGGCATCTTAGCCTCAGGTCGGATTGAGAATATTCTTCTTGTACATTGATTACATTCGTAAGTTTGAACTGAAGTAAATTAAAATCTATGTTTGATATATGTGAAACTAGACTAACTCTGTATTTTCTAATTTTAGTTGGAATAATGGCGTATCTGCGTTACCGACAAATCGAATATTTCCTAGCAAGTAAACAGAATCCATATTTGGATAAGCTTAATAAAGGCAGTCTTCTGGCAGGATTTATTGCAGGCTGTGGACTAAGTATCACCGGTAACTTTCTTTCTAACAGCCAATTCTTCATTCATATGGTTGGCACTAGCATTGCATTTATTTTCTTCCTTGTCTGTTTGTGGATACAGGTAAGTTTAAATTATTTACTCTAAAACCTTATCATTTTTTCTTTCGTCACTCTCGAAGTTTCGATTCGAGAAATATGTCGTTATACGTTTAGTATCCCTATTATTAGAGAGTAGAAGTAGGACGCTGATTTGACCATTTTCTCGCGGCAGTAAGATCCCTAGGGTACGAGTAATACTCTGGCCACGTGGATGGTATCGCGGTACTAATGCTCTGGCCACGCTGCTGAAGACTGGAGGGTATTGACATAACATAAGGTCATTGACCGTTCTAGATCTTTTGATGCTGATCGGTTTTGGATATATTTTATGGCACGTGGTACCAGTGGAGTAATGCTCCGGCCACGCTGCTGAAGGTATTGACCGTTCTAAATTTTTCTATACTTTTTATTTTTGTCTTAGAACATTCTAGAACACGAACTTTCTTTACACGTTAGTCGTTGACAGTGACGTGTTTTATTTTTTGCATCTGGTGGTCATATTACTTCATTATGCTTTTGTGGGTGCTGACGTAACCTTTTTATATTAATGCTTAGGTATTATACTACGTGGGAACGGTTTTATTTATGGGAGGAATCATTATTTACGGGAAATATCTCACTGTTCACGATGAAGACGGAGCGCAAATTTTCCCGTGTCCATGCTGGAGAACAACACTTGGAGAACTGAATGCTTCTGTTACTGTTAGGAAATCTGTTTCACGATTCGCGCAAGCGCAGTTTAGGAAAGCTGAATAACCTCCTTTCCAGGAAGTTCTAAAACTTTCTTACACGCCCTTTGTTTTTGTCTTGGAACATGCTAGAACATGAACTTTCTAGAACTTCCGTAGAAAGTAGCATGGCATTCTGGAAAGTAGGTCATAAGCATTCTATATATTGCTTGTTCTCAGCTCTATTATAACCATGTCGGAGAACAGTACTACTTCAGCTACAGTAAGTGAGAAGCCCTCTTGTGGATGCCGTTCGAAATGGGTAAATCAAACGAGCATACTAAAATCAATTCGTAATTGGAATACGAAGGAAATTCTTTGTTCTTCATGCAGATTTTAGAAGAAGGAGAGAAGTGAACATCAGTGTATGGAACATCTAATTCCTGGATCGCCGTTAAGTGAAGAGAATCGTTTACTATATTTAAATGCTAGTGTTTATCGAGTGCTAGTAAATACGAAGAATATAGAAGAGATATTTAAGTTATATGTTAGTACTCATCCTGGAGCAAACCACTTAAAGGCGAACTTTGAATATTGTCTTTGTTATTTACTGAGAAAGAGAATAGTGGGACTGCGTGAAGAACTACTAATAAAGGACAGATTTGGTGCACGTGAGAAGAAGAAGTGAGAAAATGATTGGACTAAGTGTAAAAGGTAACGTAATTTTCTCAGTGTCATGAGTGTTCAAAGCTCATTATGGTATGATGAAGCCTGGTCGTCAGACAGTTTCATTTCTACTCTAGAAGAAATCGAACGTGCTGCGAATACATTAACAGACTTTCAATGTACTTGTCCTACATCACAAGTAGTGAATAGCCTTGAAAGTGGAAATCAATGTTTTTCACCGGAGAAAACAGTGAACAGTGAAACTTTAGGTGATTCTTCCCACACTTCTGACAATTATTGGGAACCTAAAGTTACATTTTCTGGTAGTGATGAAAGCAATTTACACAGTGACACTGAATGTAAAAGTGAATCTATATTTCCTGTGAAAGATTCTTATGAAGTAACTGAAAATGTTCATGAAACTGCTTCTTGTACAAGTGTTGGAAAGTCAGTTATTTCGCCATGCTAGTGCTGGAATAATATTGTTGAGGAATTATGTATTTAGGAGGTTATAGACAATTGGAGAAATATTGAAAGTTTCCTTGTGTGTCCAGCGTGCTTTTTTTAACATACCTAATCAGTTAGCGCATGCCTGTCTTAGTTGGGATTTAAATGAAGAGGAACGTGCCGAACGTCTAAATGATCGTACGTGGAACGCAGTGTTTAAATCAAGTAACTTTTTACAGATATATAATGGATATTTTAAGAAACATGAAAATTCTGGTGAAGTAGTGATTTTTGAATGTGATTTACGGAACTTACTTCAGAGAAAGATGGAAGAGGTAAGAGAAAACTTAGTTTTAAAGATATTTCATATGGTCCTGAAATTTAGTGAAGAAAGAGAAAAGATGACGGAGTGTACCCTTTGCAATGGTGTGTATATTTGAGACTCTTGCACTTTAGAAACAGTGAATCTTATTTAAAAGTAAACCCAATCAAGTGTAATAGCTGCACTATATATATATTACATATCAATGTATATATGAGTGGAACACCAGATCTATAATATCAAAACATTTAGTAAATCAAGTAAATGATCATAAAACATTTGTGGAATATTATGAGATCTATAAGAAAGATGGTCATTCTACAATTGCAATGCACTCATTTTTCAAGAAATGTAACTTACTTATTCGTGACACGGAATTTGTTGCACAATTAATGCCTACAATTATTGAAGAACAATTTGCTACTGTGAAAAGTCTAAGTTGTTCACAAGAGTTTATTATAGACATGCAAGGTTTTGAAATTTCACCTCATGAGTTTATTGCACGTAAATTTTGTATTTTTGCAAGTGAAGCTAGTGTATTATTACATGCTATGATTAAACTACAATGTGAAATGATCGAATTGGTAATAGGTTACCAAAAGCAATGTGTATGGTTAGCTGAAAACTCTCATGGATTATCATGTGATAATTCAAATTGATATAGTATAACTCTTATTCCAAGAATAATTACTCAGTTGTGTGGAGTTCAAGCTATATTCCCTTGTAAAGGCAAAGAAAAAGCAGAGTGGATTCATAAATTGTTTAAATTGAAAAAATGTAAAAAACATGGATGATGAAGGTTGTCCCTCACTTACAACATTAAATATTAATATTGATCTAAAAGAGTTGAACTTACCATGTTCCTAAACAAATGAATGCTTGTGCACTAAGAAATTGCTTCCAACTCCAGTACTGGAAAAGTTTTCAATCTGTGAATGCAGTATCAGATAATTACTTTAAAATTAACGTCTAAAGTTTTATTTCCAGCTGTATTACTTTTCCTAAGTAAGAAATAAATTTATTATAAATGAATACCTAATTATTTTTATTTACCCTAGTTTTAAGAAAATTTAAATTTTAGTTTAAGATAATAATAAAAATATGTTCTGTTTTCAGAAAAATAAACTCTGAAAAAATAAAATTATTTGTATGTATGTCGTTTGAAGGGAGGAATCTGATTTTCATAAGGGTGTATGAGAGAACGCTATTGGCTTTTCAGTTGGATAGAGGTAGTTGACGTGTACAGACGCGCAGTAGTCTCATGGAGAACTTTCAGACGATTAGCAAAGCTGCAGATGCTGCAGAACCAGCCGAGCCTCTGTTTGCGTATGGCGACGAAGAAGAGAACCCCAGGCCAAGTACTATAAGCATTGATAAAGTAATAGCCAGCAGGAACGATTCATTAGTGTGTAAATGTACATACGAAGAAGTAGATATTATTTGCATTTTGCAAGTGTTCGAGCAATTGCAGGTTTTATTTTGCTTACTGTGTAAAGTTAGACAGTGCGATGACCCGAATATAGTGTGTGATGATTGTAGAGCTGGTGAACCGTATTTAAATGAAGAAGAAAGCCGACGTGTTTTATTTGACCCTATAGTACTCAAAGCAGTTTACAAAATATATAAGGAAGCACATAGTGATCTCAATGGTAGTTTTAAATGGCTTTGTCATAGTGTTAAGGAAAGATTTCAAGGATAGTTTTAAACTTTCTGAACCCTCAGTTTCAGAAAAAGGATTAATAACGCGAATTGGTGAGAGTACGAACTCGTTAAAGACCTAGTGAACATTAGATATACAAACAAAGTGTAACTTTAAATATTTAGAACTATTTTTTTTCAATTTTGTTCATGAACTAAATTTTAGAAGGTCAATTCCTTACAATTCGAAGCTGTTAATAACTGCATTGTGAAACAATTACTACTTTGGAAAGCAGGATGACGCTTTATATTGGACTGATTCCTAGACTGTTCTTATCCCCACCCACTTAAAACCAACTATTAATAGCTTACAAGAAGTTTGATTGTAAAGATGATAAAGCTACAAGTGATGCCTGTGTACGTTCAGCATTTGAACTGTGGACCCCTCAATACACCCTTCTCTGTAAAAAGTGTGCATTACATCTAGATACCAGTAACCATGAGTGTACTTACTTTAATCGAGATACATTGAAATTATTTACTTCGAAAATATTAAACCTAGTTATAATAAGGTTTGAAGTTTATGCTGTATTTAAGAGTTTTTACCCAGACTTACCAGATGCTTGGAATCATTTCTTTCTTACCTTTGACAATTTTATTAGTGACCCCTGTAACTTATCGTGTTTCTACACAACATTTTTAGAAAATGATTTTAGCAATGGGTGGAGAAAGGCCTTACGTTGTAATGCTGAAATCATTGACACATAAAGATTATGTGAACCAATTTTAGAAAACAAGAATTGTTTTTACAATTCGATCCTGTTCAATAAGTTGAAGTAGAATAAACATGTAAATAAAATATTTTTGTGTCTCTTTTAACTGTAAGGTATGACAGCATTTTAGTTGACCTGGAAGAAACCTACCTTTTTGTCGATGGTGAAAACAGAAATGTATACATTGATAATGTTCACTAGTATTTTCCAGTAACATTGATACGATTGAATTCAAATATAGTTTAAGTAAATCAAGATAAATAAAACTTACACTTTGAAAATGTATATACATTTTTTCTATGAATTTATTAACGGTTACAATATTGATATTAGCAGTTACAATAATGATATTTGTTTACCAATTCGAGCATACAAATACACAAAATAATGAATATTACATTGTAATGTGAATTAGTTAAACACGTTATTGAAAAATTTCTAATAACGAATATTGTCACTAATCCGAACTTCCAAGGTTTAAATTTTCATTGAGCATTGCAATTCAAGTATAAGATTTTCGAAACGAAGTTTCTCACAAGCATTTATGAAATTAAACGTGAGACATTTAAAATTGCACCAGTGTTTGAAATAAAAAATCAGTGCTTAAAAGATTGAAGATTACTAATTAAACAGTGCGCGATGTTATTTTAACAACGATCAACATGTACTTGCCTACACAAGTTAAGACTTCGTAATGAAATTTTCTTCTTTCTTTCATTATTGATAATAACTAAATTATTTTCTACTTATTTAATGTGTATCTTTTACAGTGAAAAATATTAATTTCTCTTTCAAGTTTAGCTCACTTATTAGAACCGTTAGTATATTTAAGTAGGATTTCTTTGAAGACAAAATGTCACAGATTCAAGGTAATTAACTTTTCCTATACTGCATCATCAATTTTAGAGGAAGAATTAACTTTACATTATGATTCTACTGTTGAAAAGACAATTAGTGAAAAGTATTACATTGCATCTTCATTAAGTGTAAATGTAGAATACCATCATATGAGTAAAACGTCATCATATAAGTCAGTGTGGGAAGAATGGAATTTATGAACAGTGTATTACTGAAGCTATTGAAAATTGGGAATGTAAGAAAAATACAGCATTATTGAGTCCTTTATGTTTTTTATAATATTAGTAATGGTTACTATCATGAATGAATGAACATAAGCATAGTTGAAGAATACGAAGTAACGAGTCCTACTTGGCAAGCAATGATACATCCTATTAACTTTTTTCCGCTTTATAATACTTTTTATTAAAACATGAAGAATTTAATAACATCGATGGATTTCACTATTTTTTATGTGAATTACTTTTAGAAAAGGAGGAATAAGTGAGGAATATCTTAATTGAAAAGGAAAATAAACTAAATGCTAATCCGTTTTAATGAATAATTTAAAATGGATGAATGAATGAAGAGCATATTGATTTTATTTTAATTTTTTAAATATTTATTTTTATTAATTGAAAACTAGGTTACCTTATAGCAGATCTTTGTTCAACAAGCTGAGACATGGTTCGTTAATTTTAACTTCCCTGTGTTTTGTAAAGTAGGTTATAACTTGGAAATGAAAGATACTTTTAAAATTCTATTCTATTCTTCAGTTCTCTTTTAGCTGTGGCAAAGAAGGTTAGTGAAATTCTCTTTACTCATATAATTGAATTACCTGATCCCCCATCCTCTTCTAACATGCATTTTTATAAAAGTGTAGAGAAAATGAAAGAAGAAAATCAACTTTTAACGGATTTTTCAAGTGAAGAAGAAAATGAATCATGTTTTAACAGTGATTGTAGTTATTGTGTTTCCGAAAATGAACGTGACATGATGTTTAATAAATCATCTCGCTCTATTACTTGTTTTACTCCTTTATCATCAAGTATAGAAGTGCTATCTATTTCAAACAATAATAATGAATATTCAATTATAAGTTCATAGGGAGAGAATAAAGCTCCATCTTCCGTTTTATCTCATAGTGAATTAATGATAAGTGTGAAAGAGGAAATTATTTTTATCAGTGAAAACGATCATTTTAGTAGAAGTGAGAGGAAAGAAAAAGAAAAATTATCCCTATTCAAGATTCTTATCCATCAAGTATGATATCATGTTCATGTGGAAATACTAAAATTCAAGAGGAGTGTATTTATAAGGCTATTAAAAATTGGAAATATGATGGTCCCCGAATATGTGGAGTGTGTTTTTATAAGATGGATAATCGTGAGAAACATCTATGTGTTGTTCATTCTGTAAGTCGTTATCAGAAAATAGAAACGTGGAAAATTTTATTATTTCCTATTAATCTTTTTGAAATTTATACTACTTATGTATTAAAACATGAACATTATAATAATAATATTGATCCTTTTGAATATAATTTACGTACCTTACTTATCACTAAAGTGGAAAATTTAACTGGTATATTAATTGAAAAGGATCTAGATGCAAATCCAAATAGTGAGTGAGTGAACCTTTCATCTGAAGAGTATTCACTTACATCATTATATGAGAATCTAAATTCATATAAGTATTTATTTTAACTGTGTTTATTTTCTATACAAGTAAGTCTATATAAGTGTTGGCTATAAGCTTATGGAAATCAATAAAATGTTTGAAATTCATATAATCATTCTACTTAGTTTAATATTAAAATTAAATAATCCTTATAGTTTTATAGAAAATGTTATTTCCTTTGAATATAACATTTTAATAGATAATAAACTTTAAAGTAAATATGAACTATCTCAGTTGTGTATATATTATTTTACGTTCTTAAATTATAAAAAGTTATTAACTTTACAAATTCAAATTTGTTTTCTTTGTATGATACGAACGTAAATTTTAAAATTACTACTTACATGTTTGCACACTGATGATAGCAATGCGCAGGGCAAAAACGGGTACGCGTTACCGGGTTAGTGGCGGTACGAGCGCGGATGCGAAAGAAAACGGCAAGGCGCTGGACAAAAACGGGTACACATTACCGGATGCATGGTGGAACGCTTTACATGTACGGACGCGACAGAAAAAAGCACAGTGTGTGACAAAAATGGGTACGCGTTACCCGATGCATGGCGGTTCGCTTTACGAGTGCGGACGCGAACAAAAACGGCAGGGCGCGGGGCGCGAATTTTTAACGCTAACTGAGCAGCGCGGGCGGAACAGCGTGGGGTGGGGTGACGCACACTATAAAATAAAATGTCTTTTATTAATTAAATGTCTGTGCCCTTTAAAATAGTAGTCTTATATAAACTAGTTTTTATGAAACTGATAATAATAACAAAAGATTTTCTGTTTTTCTGAAATGCACGATTGCTTTACCTAAAGCACTTTTTATTTTACACTTAAATTATTCATAACATTAGAGAAACACCATGTTTTAATAAACATGAAAGATGTGATTTTTTTTCTTTCGCACCTTTGGTACTCATTATTATGTTCTAATGTTAGAAGGTGAGAAACAGAAAAAACGAATTCCTGCGAACATCTAAAGATGAGAGAGATGAGACAGAGAGAAGGATACATAAAGAGAAAGTTTTCTTCCTTTGCACTTTTGGTATTTAATATACCTTTGAAGTTGTCCTAACTTTCACATATATTTATTAATTTTATAATTAGATTTATATGATAAAGCATGTTCTCCTGGCAGAAAGCTGGGAAACAGATAAATGATTTCATGCGAAAGAAGAAGAAGAATATCATGAAGTTCATGTGGACTTATCTCTTAATGATCTCTTGGACTTATCAAAGAAACTTTATATTAACTCATCTGTGTAAAATAATTTATAGTAAGATCAGTTTCTAACCTGTAAAAATAATTTATAGTAAAATATTTACTGCCCCGAGAAAATAGTCAAATCAGCGTCCTACTAATACTTTAGAGGTATACTTAGTGCCTTGTGGTACCTCCTTTGGACGGCAACAAGGGCTTGATGGATTACAGTATAATACATATACAGGATAACATGACGCAATTCATAGATTATCTGATGAAGGAGATAGGCCATGAACAGAACATTCCATTCTACAGGTTTTTAATTCGATTGAGATCAGGAGAATAGGGTGGACATTGAACTAATGTGAAGCCATTGTCATTGTCCTGGAACCGCGGTGATGATATGAGCTTTGACAGTGTACTCTATCCGGTTGGATATAGTCACCTCCCCTTGGAAACAACCCTGGCATGAAAGCATATAATGCGGCCATAAGTTAAGTTTAAAATTCCATTTTGTATTCCGTTTGGTAATAGTGTAAATTTATTAATATCAATGGCCTCACTCCACCTCATCATAAAAGTCTCTATCATTACATTTTTACAACTCCCTGTAACTTTGATATCTGAGACTCTGGGTCCAGAGACGCTGGTTGATTTCAGTCGAATTCAAAATTCCTATTCAAAATATTGAAATTGATATAAAAGTTATTTGCGTCTATAGATGAGCGATCATTTCCAAAATTTGTACCAATATAAAGTTATTTTTGTAGTATCGTGACTCATGACAGACGTGGTCATCTAAACATACTGCGCATTGTATTTGGAAATAAAAGCTTTGTAATGACAATAGGAAATTCGTGACATTCTTTTCTTCACAGCGCGAGAGACGAACAATATAATAATATCTGGAATAAAACACGGATGCGGAAAACAATTAATGAGTCTTTTTATTATTATTAGGGTCCAGAATCAACTCTTGTGGGCCGGCCCCATATCTATTTCTTTGCACCACTGTTTAATTAAGGTTCATATAATATAATTGTGGTATGTTGTGTGTTATACGTATTTGTTATCGGAAACGGAGACAACGTAATGTTACATATAAATGCTTCTCAAGATGTTTGTTAGATCCATACAGCAAAGGGCTACTTGCTACCGTTAAATATTAGGGAACTGATTAAAGTTGGTTCGTATGAGCGTGGTGATCATAAATGGTATGTCAAGTGACAAAGTGATTGGAAGTCACATTTGCAGCTCATTCCAGTGAAAACTAGTGGATAATCTATATTTCAAAAACGGGTTTTCAAAATCGCGACCGAAATAACCATATAATATGATAAGGTACTAACCTGAGTCTCCAGCACCGTTTGTTTCACCGATGTGAAAATTTGGAGACCGATAGATTTTCCAAAATTACCGCCAAGGGTTTCAGTGACATATTGGATTGTTAAATTATTCCTTCTTGAGTCAAAAACGGTTTATTTCTTGTGCATATGACAATTACGAGCCGAGAGTAATATTTCCGTGAATATGGACGCTCTGCACAGTAAAAGATGTCTGTGTTAATTCAACATTTTTGGGTGTCCCAGGGTTACTACAACTGTTTTGTGCTACATGAACTCAACACACTGTGTTGATTTCGGTACTAGCAGCAAGAAAAAACCTAGGACTGCAGGTAGATTTGAATATGGGTTGCTGAATAAGAAATTCAGCGTCTTACCTCTAGGCTAAATCGTCAGACAGGAAAAATATGAGTTTCAAACAGAATAGGGATAAAATATATGTTGCTGAACCCCAAACCCAAAGAAAGTCACTCGCACGACTTATGCCATTGTTTAATCAGTTTTCCATTTGTGAATTAAGGATCAGAATTCCCCATTCGTTGAAAATATGTTCCATTTTTATGAAAGCAATCAATCCAGATGGTGACAGACAAACACTTGAAGTCTAATCAACACCGTGTGTTGTGTTGATCTAACACAAAAAAGTGGCCGATCTAACACAAAAAGTGACAGTCACACTCGGACACCAAAAAGTGTTGAATTAACACGGGCATCTTTTACTTTGTGGGTATGGCAGTTACCCTTTTCGTAAACGTTATATCATGAAATCCTGTATATATGAAATTTTATTCTATTATGCGAAAAATTCATCAGCATTGATGGAGTGATTTCCACCACTATATTTAACTATTTTGCACAATTACATTTATCTATTTATTTAATTTAATTACAGATTTGCTTTTACGATGGCTATTTTTTAAGTAAGGTCCGATTGTCAATAGATACAAAACTAGTAAAGATAATGCAATGCATTTTTTTTATTTCCTCTGTACGCATTAAGCTATTTTTCTACATAGTTACCTACCATGTTTATTGAAACATTTATGACAGCGTTCGACAAGTGTTTGTATGCCAACGTCGTAGAAATCACCCGCCTGTGACCGAATTTTATATTCGATTTTTGACAGCAAGGAACGTGTCAGCAGTGGAAATTGATCGCCAGATATGTGAAGTGTACAGCACGAATGAAATGAGTGACAGGAAGGTGCGTAAATGGCTGCGATCGTTCAAGGACGGCCAGGACAATGTTCATGATGAACCATGAAGGGGCCTTCGAGTTGGTGCGTGCGGTTGAGGAAAAATCCATGACAACCGGCGTTTCACGATTTCCACGTTGTCACTGGAATTTTCTGAAGCAGATTCTCGCCAGTCAGCGGTTTGACACCGATGAAGAAGTGAAAACAGCGGTTGAAGATTGGCGTCGGTCACAGGCGGGTGATTTCTACGACATGGGCATACAAAAAATTTTCGAACGCTATGATAAATTTTTAAACAAACATGGTAACTATGTAGAAACATAGCTTAATGTGTACAGAGGAAATAACAAAAAGTGTATGGCACTATCTTTAATAGTTTTGTTTCTATTGACAATCGGACCTTACTTAAAAATAGCCCTCGTAGTGATCTATTTAGTTGTGTTCATGTTCATGTTCATTTTATATGCTAATGTTTTGTTTGCTTAATATGTGAGAAACCTGTTTCTCTTAGTTATCTGATACCGTTATTTGTCGTTAATTCGTCTCTTTATTTCACATTCTCACAACTGTTGTGAATACGGACTACCAAAAAGAATAAGCATTAGTCTCACTTGTTACACTTAAAGTTAGGTACGATACGAGTAAGTAAGTACCATTTCCTGTTTATTCCTCAGTAGCACACACATTGATTAAACGTTGACAAAACAGTTAATGCCCGTTTTTTCAACGGTTTGTTCAACCAAAAAGCGTTGAATCAATGGGGTTTGGTTGAATAAATCGTTGAGAAGACTTCGATAAACATTTTTTTCAACATTTAATCAACGGGTGTGCTTCTGGAATAGTAAGCATTTTCCCAAGTTCTCACGAAGTTTCGAACAACAAATCTGATTTCTGTCCGTTTCATTATTCCTATTGGCTTTAACGTTTATCCCAATTCTTCACCTTTCATGAGTTTGTGGATTTGAAAACCCACAGATAAGTTATGTGAATTTTTTATGAAAAATGAAGGTATTTTCGTTGTTTGATGATAAAAAAAATAGGTCAACTAGTGCCTTACCACTGTTGCCAATGCATGGACTGTAATAAAAACGATACTTAGTTTTTACAGCACCTATAAATACAGTCATGGTGGTCTAGTTTCTGCTGTTGCGGACTACGGATCGGCAATGGTGGGAAAGCAGTTGAAGTCCTGCTGCTTCCCAAGGTGACAGATTTTCTCGGGACTTCACTAAATAAATGCCTTCTTGTTCGCTATCCATCCTTATTCTGGAAATGTGCACGACAAAGAACGTTACGGTACGGCTCAAGAAATGTAAGTTTAATTAAATATTATTTATGGCCTTTAGGCATCTACGGCTCAGGTCGGCGAAATTTACATTTTCAAGTTCTTATTCTCACAACGTGTTGTTAGTTTATTGTTAATATGCGAGTATTAACTCCAGTGAGTTTGCAGTCTTGTCTATTTTGTATAAATGTTCTTTATTTTACATTATTGATCCTAAATTAACTATATTGCACGAACATTATAATTATGCTCAAGACTACTGTATTCGTCGCCAATAAATAATTAAATGAATGAAGAAATACATTATTGTCTGTTCTGTTTATAGGTATATTTCTCTTACCAAATGTATCCCAGGTACAATAGCAAATCTATGGCTCATTGGAGGACAATTCTGACAGTAGTTGCTACTGTGTCCTACATTACTGCAGCAATAACATTCGGTACATCACTGAAGCAGTTTCAAGGTATTTTGAACTCACTAATATAATTGTATTAAAATAACAATAACTATTATGCACTAACTTTTTGCACTCTTGGTCACTTTCTTAATAGTTGTATTGAATAGAAGAAAAAATACAGTAATATCGTCTTATTTTTCGTCGTCAAATTGTCTTATCTTTCATAATATCATTTCAGGATTAGAAAATTAGCAAAAAACATCCAATTTCATTACAATTTTAAATAAAACGTGGTGTTCACTTTGGAAATTCTGGTCACTATATACGCTAAATCCTTGATTCGTGATGCATAATAGAGATGGGATTAACGTTTATTTTCAATAAATGTTATAACAGTAACAGTTATTTTAAAATAACAGTTTAAAATATCTCTTCAAAACTGTTTTTTTACTCGCAGCTGCCAAGAAACAAGATAAAAGCAACATTTTAGGCTAATTTAACTTTCTGTAGTCTTTTATGTGTTCAGTAGTGCATGTTAAACAAATAAATAAACCTTATAGCCTACACGACTCGAAGGTCCCGGGTTCGAGTCCCGGCAGAGATATTGGTGTCTTTTAAGTAGAACGTGACAGATAATCGTCACGGGCTGAAGTCAACAGTTACTAGACTGGCCCATACAAAATAAAAATAAAAACCAATACTACTGCTAAGACTTGGTACAATAGTTCATATTACAACTGGCAGAAACTTATTTTATGAATTATATTATCGGTGATTGCACTAACTGGTGGAGGAGGGAAATTACTACATCGGGGACGTATGATGGAATAGGTCTGGTGAGGGTGGTGTAATTCAGTTTTATACTGAATTAGTATAATTTTAGGCGTTATAATATTTAAAATAAATTTCCTATTGAAACTCCAACCGGAAGCACGTGGACCTCTCCCAAAACCAACTTCTATATACTTGTCTGACTGAAATGTAAATTATACTTGGTAGTGGCTTTTATATAGATACTATTGCTTACTCTTTATGCGAATAGTTAGTACTAATATAACTAAAATAAAAATCTTCCTGGCCAAATGAGAATAATTTAAAAGTAGGCCTATAAATGAGCAGAATAATAGAAATATGAATTACGTAATAATTACCATTGAGAATCAATTGTTACCTTTTTGTTTCGTAAACACAGACACAAAAATATTGTACTTACATTAGTATATGTTATATGAATATACCATAGCAAACTATGTTATATATTTCCTATGATATGTATTCTTTCGTAAATACAGATACGCAAAATATTGTTGAACACTTACATTATTAAATGATGTAATGAAATAAACATTAGCAAACTATACCGGTATATCGCACAGAAACTGTGCATTGTTTCTCCTAAATGTTATATTTGCGTTTGCATCGTATATCATAAAAAGAATCTAACCTGACTTTCGTAATGTGGGTAAAATATTCCAAATGGGAATAACGACGGTGCGAAATTCCGGAGGGGAATAGGAGTATATTGCCCCCCAACAATCTGCTCTCTCTCACTAAAAGCTCTGCGGGAGGTAAAGATGAAATAATATAAAAAATAATTTATAATTGTATCCGATACATCTATTGCAGTGAAGTTTATGATTGAGAGAATGCAGTATAGAAAGGTTTTACGCGTATGAATTTCATTGTTAAGAGATTAATATGTAGTGACTGGACAATATAGAAATCCTCTTCATGCAGCATGCATAAGCTATGCTAAAATAATTAGATGTATTGGGTAAAAGTTCGATTGAGATTTAATAAGCTTGCATTTCTGGAGATGCAATTTGTGACGATGCCATTGTGATAGTTTTGCCTGTCTCCAGCTCAGAAACAAATATTTAGTTTCTGCTAATTTTTAGACATCCCTTTGCTATTATTTACTTTTGTTTTAAATTCATTGTTCATTATCCATAGTATAGAAAAGAAAGCTTTATGAGATAAGTAAAGATGCTAAAATTTTCTTCTATAGATCGAGTGTTTAAACTGGAATAGTTCCCTCGTAGTATATTATAAAGAAAAGTAGCATCTTAAATACAGGGTTCTTTATTGATTCCTTTTCTTTAAAAAATTTCAGTTACTCTTCGTAATATTTCTAGAAGCATTTAAACCATAAATCACGTTTACCTTTAACACACATTACCTTGTATAAATCTTCCCTATTATGTGATACACACTATGTAACAACACTTCCTTTTCAAGATGAGAGTATCTTTTAAATACCTACATTGTAGATATGGGACATATCCCTTCATATCGGACAATATTCGCATAATAAAACGCTTTCTTAAAATCTCCATCTTGTTTGTTTTCTAGTTTCCATAGATGTCTGCTTTGTACAATGTTCGACTTTCTTTCCTTTTTTGGCAAACGTCCAAAGAAGCAAAGATATTTATCCTAAGCTCCCAAATACTTTGGTTCAATCTAAAATTATTACAATAGTTCATTTTTATACATTCTGCTAACTCATCTTCTCTTTAAACAGAAGTCATTAACCCTGAAACAAAAACACAAAAATGTACACTTTAAAGTGTATCAGTTCTGATTTTCTGTGATAAAATTTTGGTTAAATTTGTGAATTCGTCTTTCACTGACACCAATTCTTTTAACTGGAAAATTACACACTCAAGTTATATCTATTTATAAACATCAAAATTGGATAATATACTAACATTTCTGTTTCTGTCATTAGTAAGCATTGGTAGCTTTCGTAATGTAATTACATTCTTTTTCAACATATGGTTTAGAAAACTTAAACAACTTACAATGATTATGTTTTTTTCATAAGACTTAATCGTTTTTCATAAGACTTAATGTTTTTATCTAATATGCCTTCTACTTCAGCAGCAGTATAAGTGATTCCATTTACAGCATGATATTTAATATCAATGTCACTAGAAACCTTTCGTTCCTTACCATCCGATTCCTTCTTCTCTAAGTTTCTGGGATTCCTGTGACAGCTCTGGTTCGGTCTCTACTAGATTAGGCGTCGATTCGACATCTTCAGCCAATTTTGTATGTTGAATTACTTTTGGACATTCATTCAGTTCTAAATTTGTTTCATTACTTCGTAAATCACTTATTTGAATTAATGATTCTGGATCATCTACATTTGCATTGTTTATCTTCTCTTCCTCTTCTTTTTTGATAGAAGATTATCACTAATTGTGATTTATTTTGAATGTATATTTTCTGTCTGTATCTTAAATAAAGGTTCCAATTTAAAATTAGGAGTACAAGTACGTGATTTACTAATTTGATTTAATTCGACCTTCCTCTTACTTTCAGTGTACCCTTCACATTCAAAATGTTTAGGCGGTCTATGTAATCTCGAAGATCATCTCACTTCATTGTTTGCCGTAATAGTTTGATCGGTATTATTTTTGTGGCACTCCACCAATATGACATGTTATCTTTATTTTTAACATCACTGTTAATTGTGTGGTTCTCAACATTTGGGTTGTAAGATATTATACATGGACGTACTTGATCCCTATGTACTGTTCGTAATCTGCCATTTAATTGTACAACCACCACTTGGTTACCCAGTTATTTTTTTTACTTGTGCTTTTAAAAAGTTTGGAAATTTGTGTGTTTGATTTCATACCCAAATCCATTCTTCCAAGTTAGGCATATATTTAGTTGTTGTTTCTTAGGGTTTGGTATTGTATTTATGAAGTATTTTATGATACAAAGAATTGTAAAAAAGTTCGTGGTTTATATGAGAATATGATCTCCGCCGGTGATTTATTGTTTAATAGATGTTTTTGTGAAAATCTAATGTTTGTTTGTACTTCTCTTACTATTCTGTCCCAATTGAGATGATCGTGACCTTGAGATATTCTTTTAAATAACATTTTGATATCTTTCACATGCTATTCTGCCATCCCGTTGCTTTGAGGATGCCAGGGAGGGGAGTGATAGTTTAATGTGTTTTTCTTGACATTAGCTCTTGAAGTCTGTACTAGTGAATGGCGGACCATTGTCCGTTACTATTGTGATTGGTATTCCTAATACTTCTATTAGCCTAAGACTGTAAATGTTGAATAGTTTCTTGAGCTGTGCTATGTGTTATTTGACGTAATTCCAGCCATCTCGAGAAGCTATCTACGTATATTAAAAATTTGCGCCCTGCTAAATCGAAATAATATAAATAGAATATACTATATAGAAATACGCCTCATGACTCTTAGATCCTATTTGTACTGACATATGCACTACGCTTTGATTAGTCATTTTTTCATTAGCAGCAATCGAACTAATACTTATGAGAAGGAAAGATTCATTATTTCTTGTTCTTTGAAATGTTTCCCACGTCATGACAGTTACGTTATTTTTTACCCATGTCTAACGGATAATGGTGCTTGTCAACGCACATCATCTTCAGCTGCGTGACAGACTTAGGTCATTACTGCCTGTCTGGCTCACAAATGTGTTAAATAGAAATAAAATAATAAACGTTGCGCATCTTGAATATGAAGACAACTAGAACTCAGTGAAACTACATACTTAAAATATCAAGAAATTGTTCTTCCTCAAGATTACTTGCTGTTTTTTAAGGTATCCACTAAAACCCGTAATGATTCCATGTTATGATTATGTACAATTTAATGCGATTATATTACGATTTTCTTAAGATTCCTTACTATTTAAAACTAGTAAAGATAACCATAATATTTTACAATACAGAACGGTCTCTCAATAACTTCAGTTGTTCTACTTGTCATTGTGTTTTCTGAAAGATTTATCATAGCAAATTTATGCAACTCACATAAGTTTTAAATTATGTAAACAACTTTTATTAAGCTTTAAACTTAGGCAATTCCAGTCACATCTGTTCATACCAATTGAAATGTGTTAGGTGTATTAATATGAAGATGTCTTCTCATTTGAAAACTGCCATACTTCACTTCCATACAAAAAGCGAAAATATCTGATACAGAAAATCCAGTAGCTAGAGGAAAACAGTAAGACAAATAACATACGAGATCTATAGAAATTAGTAAACTCGTTAACAAAAGGTTACAAGCCCAGGATAGGGATGATTGATTATAAATGGATGTGGAGATTATAAAGCCGATCCGACTAAAATTCTCGATAAGTAGAAAAGTTATTCCGACAAAGTTCTTAATGTGCACAACGGAAAACAAGCTGAGGAATTTCGATTCTATACCGCAGAGCCGTGGATATCCGAATCTAGAGAGAATGAGGTTAAAATGTCGATAAAGAAATTTAAAAAAAAAACAAATCACCAGAGATTGACAACATACGAGCCGAATTAATTAAAGTGGGAGGAACAGCACTAGTGAAGGAAGTACATAAATTGGTAAGTGCTATATGGAGAAAGGAGCTTCTACAGGAATTGGAAACCTCAATAATAGTTCCGAATTGTAAAACAAAAAAAAAAGGCTTCAATAATTTCCGCGAAATCTCGTTACTCTCAACATGTTACAAAGTATTGAGTAATATACTGCTAAATCGTCTAAGTGTATACGTAGATGAAATAACTGGACATCACCAATGTGGATTTAGAATAAATAGATCCTCGTTGGACCAGATTTTCGCTTTGAGATAAGTATTAGACGAGAAATGGGAATATAATGGAACTCTTCACCAGTTATTCATTGATTTTAACAAAGCATATGATCAGATATTTTCGAGATTCGTAGCGGATTGAAACAAGGTGATGATATCTTGTAACCACTACTATAAACTTTGCGTTCGAATATGTGATTCTAAATGGGACATAAAAATCCACTTGTTACGACTTTTCGTTCAATATTGTTGATACTATATAGTTCTTTTTAAACACCTTCTATAAATTAATTAGATATCTACTTGTTAGATCTTCTCATTCCAATATTCCTAAACCATATAGTTCTTTTTTAAACATCTACGTTATTATAAAGTAGATATTTATCTTGTGAGAACTATTTATTAAATTTTTGTGTACAATAAGTACGTGTATGAATAGTACTAATACTTATATTTGCAGGAAATGATCGATTGAAGTGGAGACCTGAAGACGGTGGATGGGAACTGCATCTAGTAAGCAGTGTAGCAGAATGGATAATGGTTTTCGCATGTGTCTCCGTGACAATCACAATCGCTCCAGATCTAGGAAGAATCCATGTACATAACCTTCAGGTGAATTTTTAATGATTTTTTTTCTGGCTGAAATTCATTCCTTTTTGTTTTTAAACATTCTACTGAGAAATAACTAACAGTAAACACTAGCCCTTCACTGTCATCACAATAACTAGAAATGTCTCCAAACATAGGAGTTACAACAACGTATGAGATGAAATTAATAGTACATATTCATTCTTCACGAGTGTTTGAATTCTTCGTGTCACTCCTCACCGAAAGAATAGGGAATTCTACTAAATGAATCATGTAGTGGACAGGGAATCATACGGATCTAAATCAGTCAACCTGATAAACAGTCATAATGAAGTATCAGTAAAACTTGTTTAAGATATATTGGAACCAAAATGGCGTACGCAGTCAGTTAATTTCTTTGTCGCATGTCTAAAGAAAATGTCAAGATATGCTCATTTTGGTACACAAATCCAATTTTTCGACATATTACTATAGTTTCCAGCTTCCGATATGGTCTTTACTCAAGTGTTACGCTCACTGCAATATTTGACAGTCGGGGAAGATAAATAAATGCCATTATCTAATTGCTCAATCTTTGCCTATTGATTTTAAATTTAATTTTAAGGCCTTTAGGCAATTTTGGTTAAGGTCGGATGGATAATGATGAGTGGAATGAAGAAAGTGGGAGGAAACGGGAGTACCTCGAGTGAACCAACCTAAACGGCGTTTATCCACCACAAAAGTCCACATTTCACGAACCGGGATCGAACTGAGGACCCCACGCACCAGAGGTGAGCGCTCTACCACTGAGTCACCGCCGCACACGTTGCCTATTGATCTCTCATATTATTTAATTAACTAGGAACATGAATAGAGGTTACAATATCACCGAAAATACACCTGATATCCGTTTGTTTCTCTGTTATGCTAGTACCAAGAGGTCCATACAATTTTCTTTGAATACTGCTTCAAGCTAACAAAATATCCGTTTTTTTTGTGTTTTTTTTTTTAAGTTTCACCGAAATTGTGTTATGCCATTATTTTTTCAAAATTGCTATTTCAGGCATAACGTTTCTGTTTTCAAAATTACAGTTAAATTAAAACAATATGATAGCGCTATTATTTCGGTAACCAGTTCGGGCGTTAAGCAATTTCGGCGAAACAGTAATTTTGAATATTTTGTTCTTATTTCATTTGGGTAACAGGCAAAATACATAACTGGTATGATGTAATTTTGGTGATATCGTAACCAAAAATAAATAAATAAAAAATAACCGATAATGAATGAATCATCTCTATTTCTGCTCATGCTTCGTTCACTGCTGATAATTGATGAGTACGAATAGTTTATTCACTGCTGACGATTGATGAATATGAATTGTTGCCTCAGACTTCTCGCAGAAACTATGATGCTGCATAAATATGTTTTCACTCTTTGTTTGGAGAGGAAACATATTTTTACCATGGTAACATTGAGAGTGTAATACGAGAGTTACAAGTTTTATTCAGTTTTGTCCTAATTCTTACTACTTCTTTACTGAAAGGTATTTTACTACGTTGTGTGTGTAGTGGAGGCGTAAGGCAAGTTGAGGCCCGGGACAACTGCACTTGAATGAGGCCCTTTCACGAACACAATCGTGATGCAGACTGCTACTATTGGCTGTAATATCCTACTTTCCCGTTATTCCGAGCCCCGCGGGAAACTAGGGGCTCTCGCGGGGTACTCACTGGCCAGGACGGAGAACTTCTCGTTCATTCGCTATGCATGATAATGAATATTGACATTGTGCAGAATCATGCTTTTCAATTATCCGATTACAGCCAAGCGCAGAATTAAGAGTCCTGAGACGACGTAGTTATTACCTCACCGACCACCATCGAGGTGCTCTACTGATTGAACGAGCGGATATTCACTTGTGTCAGCGACTGGCGCACAGTGGCCCCTTCGCAGAAAATACAGGGCGAAATTAATACCATCTGAACGCTGAGTAAATCTTCGTTGGATCTTGGTCAGGGACTTATAGGTGTGCTATCTGCTTCACATGCATGTAGTATATGGGATATAGCCTATTTCATTTTGACGAAAGCGTTAAAAAAATCAGCTGTTTAACGGATTACTTGTATCACAGGAGATTTGTTCATAAGTTCGGCTATCGTAAGGTAACTTAAGTGGGTTAATGACGTCTCCCCAGGCACAAAACAAATGTTGTTGTTGATATCCAGACTAGTTTACTTGGTTTTGAAACAAATGTAATTTCTAAGCGTTGTACAAAAATAATTATCAATACTATTAATAAAATGCAAGGAACGTACTTGAAAGCACGCCAAAACAAACATCAGCAAAAATGTGGAGTTAGTAAACTATATATATGTGAAAAACACGGAGACTAGCAATTATCTTCCCAAGCGTCCATTTTCAAAGGGGTCCTTGTCCACGCACCATAAATGTTAAGAAATTGACATAAATCCTTTTTATACACTTCTAATTTTATTAAGTTACAGGTATGAATATCGTAATGATCTTTTATTGTATAAGGGAAATAGATCTTAGCTAGAGCCTTTCGACGTAGGATCGATAGTGTCGTGGTTATTAAATAAGAACAAGGAGACGATTGACTTTTTAACCGACACTTTTTATTATAAAAGTTGCACAAATACGTTATATAAAAAGACTTATAAGTTGATCAAATAAGTGCCCCGTACTTGGGCCGTATTGATTAGCGTGGATCTCCTCTTTTATGTAGCGACTTATATTTTGACTTAGGTCTGTATGGAGAGGAGTGAGTTGCAATGACAAAAATTCTAACTCCTAACCAAATTAGAAAGCAGAGGTACTTCGACTCCAAACCAAGTCAGAGGAGGGAAGAGATGACCACTTGTCGAAATGAATAAGTGATACTTTTAAACAGAAAAAGAAACATTGTGATAACATGGCCCCTCCAAGAACGCCAAGTGAGTGAGCCGCCAACTCTGACCACTGCGACTCTCCTACATGCAGTCATGCAACTACAGGTTATGGCGCGGGTGTGGATGCTACGGTTTCTATCTATACGGAGACATTTACCGCGTATCGGTTTAGTGTGTATTAGAAGAAAGAAGGTGAAACAAGATGACAGGAAAGCGCGTGAAGTGTTTTCAAAGAGGGAAAAACCAGAAATGACATGCGACATTTACTGTAAAAACCCCTTATCGGTTCTAACTATTATAGTTTTACCTGGTAAACCACACATGCGTGAAGGGTGGAAAAACTCAGGTAAATGTCTGTAATTATTATTTATTGAGTTGCATCCTATCTGACAAGTGTTGTTTTATACATGCATGACTTGCACATGCATGCAGCGCTTGTAGCGCGCATGTGCAAGTCCGAAGCTTCCTCCTTGGTGCCGTTCGTCCTTGTTCTAACCTGTGAAAATATAATTTATTAGTTTTGGGAGTGGGTTCTAGTTTCCTCCTGGGCACGTCAGTTACTCTCACATACTTCCTTGCTTTCATCAAACCATTCATGCTTTCTTTCATTCCTTTTTTTTTTTTTTTTTTTAGCATGTATTTGTTTTGACCCGGGAGGAGAGAAGTTTCTGTTATTTGGTTTTATTTATGTTAACATTTGAAGCGGGCGTTTATGTTTGAGATGGTTTCCTATGTCATAATTTCCGA
The DNA here is from genome assembly GCA_022664845.1 of Lepisma saccharinum. Classification (NCBI taxonomy): domain Eukaryota; kingdom Metazoa; phylum Arthropoda; class Insecta; order Zygentoma; family Lepismatidae; genus Lepisma; species Lepisma saccharinum. The sequence goes on along the minus strand of JAGDQP010029327.1, from coordinate 715 downwards.
GTGAATTTACAAGTTTGTTTTGTGTGTTGTTACTGCTGATGTAGAAGTTTTGTGCGAGTTGTTTTAGATGGTCTGTCATTGGTACTATGTTTATTTGTTTCTGTAGTGGAATTAATCTCGTGTACCTTGGACATTGTGTAATTAGCTGTACTACTCTGTTTTGGAATATTTGCAACTTTTTAAGATGTGTCTTTGGTGCATGTCCCCAAGCAGGAGCTGCGTATGTTAGAATTGGTTTTATTAATGAGTTATATAGTATGACTTTTGATTTAGTGCTGAGTTGACTGTATGCTAAAAGGCTTTTTAGTTCTGTTAATCTACCAACTGCTTTACCAATCTGTGTATTTATGTGTGTGGCAAAGTTTAGTTTTGAATCTAGTTTAACTCCTAGGTATTTAGCCGAGTCTTTCCATTGTATGTCTTGGTTGTGCATCTTTAATTTAGTGTCTGGTTTTCTTTTCCTTTTGGAAAGTATACAGACTCGCTTTTGTTTGTGTTTATTTTTATTTTCCATTTTTGAAACCAATCTTGAAGTTTGTTTAGGTGTTCCTGAAGATATCTAGTTGCTAGTTTTGGTTGCCAACTTCTAGTATATATGCAAGTGTCATCTGCAAAAAGTGCTATTTCTGTGTTTGGTGTTTTGGGTATGTCATTTATGAACAAACTGAATAGTGTAGGTCCTAGAAGCGAGCCTTGTGGAACCCCTGCTTGGATG
>JAGDQP010029326.1:0-23453 GCA_022664845.1 Lepisma saccharinum | reverse complement strand
GGAAGAAAGCATTGTGTCCAAATGTTCAGCAGGCTTTACATTTTTTTTATTACCCTATTATTACGTCATATAATTTCATTCAATTTATAAAACATATTTGTTCGCAAGGTTCAAACATTGAATGGTAAGTAAAACAGGAAACAAATTCTAAAAACAAAAAGGATCAAAAAAGAAACTTAGCTTTTTTTCTCAAGGTCGAGGGTATGTCCATCTTCGTGCACCATGCACTCAACTCATGTCACGTGACGGGAAGCAAACAAATCCATATCACTTCCCGCAAGTCCCTGTTGAAGAACGATGTTCAGCCTGCTACCCGACGGGCTTTGACGTGATTTACTCTGTATTGATGCTCATGCGTGAATACTGAAAAATGTTCAGCCTGCTCGACAAAAGGACTGAGGAGGTTAAGGTTGGGAATTTAATTTGGGAGAATTAGAAAGGGAGGCTACTGCCGCCTTTCGTGTCGCTGAGTCCTTTGCTAAAATCGATTCTTACCGAATCGATGACTTTTGCTTGGGTATAAGTTAAATTCAGTAAATTTCACTCCAATCCATCCCTCATGTAGGAGCTTCAGAGGATATTAGAGGACGAACTAATTATTTTGACGCATATTACGAACAAGGTTAAGTGTGTTTGAGAAATTGATGTAAAGAAATAGTTGTTGTTTTTTCTATAAGATAGGAATAGCTAGGGAAGCTGTCGGATTGGACATTTGAAATAATTTGTGAGTGCTCTGCTCAAAACTGTGCGTTCAACGAACTGAGTCCAGGTTCGCAACCAGGCCGAAGAGGAGCAGACAGATTTGATCAAATATTTAAATTCATAGGTAAGCGAATTGAGCTCATTACCGGCTCTCTTTTAGAGGAAAATCTGAGAACTATTGCCGTTCTCAAAATTGGCCAAGAGTCTACTATCGACTCTTGGATAGTCGATTATCCTGGTAGAGCTACTACCGCTCTACACATGGTTGGGGGGAGTCTGTATGTTTTTTTGGGTGAGTTTAAAGACACGATTTATTGGAGCACCGGAGAATCTTCGTTATATGAATTTGATCAGAAAATTAGAGCAAGCAAGGATTTCAGAAATAAATACTATTAATCTCTCTCAGAAAACCTTGTGTATCATTCACAATATGAGCTTGATCCTAAGACCTCACCTTTATGAAGCACGTTGATTCTAATTTGAGCAGCATTGATTTGATTTATGTTATTTACAGCTCTGTTAAGTCCGTATCCTAACTTCGGCGCAGCCGAACCGTAATTTATGTATCTGCGAGGCAGGTATCTAGCTCCCGTTAGGTATTCCATGCGAAGTGTCGTGTGGACTGTATATCAGTCTGGAGCTGGGGGCAAATTTGAATATCAAGTTTGTAGTAGATTTGGCTGGCGCTCGATAGGCATTGTAAGCATGGATATTTATTGATTAACATTATTCTCTTGTGTGATCTGAGGATATATGAGTTCTTATTCCTTTGTCTGAGCCAAATCCAGAGAAGTCGTGCTCCCAGAAGAGAGATTTGTCTGGGACGTCATCCGCTGATATTTACGAGGTCGAAGCTTGAACTCTTTTTTAAGGCCGTACGTAACCATACCTCAACATGTGTCAATGGCAGTTTAACAGTATCCTGAAGCATATATTGATTTAATTGAAGAGATACATCAGCAGATATTTCCAAACGACGTGCATACAGTATAACTTCCTCCTAATGAACTTTAAAATCAGATTGTTGTGCTGCCATAAGACAGAATGGATCTTTACTTAGACTGAGTTTGACTTTATTGGGAAGAATACGATTAACGGTTATAATATCAGTGTAAATACGACCAAACATTTCAATAGATGCACTACCTTTTTGAAATCCAACATTGTCGTTCGTTAACGTATTAAACTGTCCCGCCGTATCCTTATACCATAAACCCGTTTCCAAATGAGTATTGGTAGCATCTTCCCCGTAGTTGAGACTTGTTTCAAAATAGGAACGGTAGGGATAGGTTCCATTCAAAGATGAAACGATTTTATCATTCTAGTAAACATCGCCTTGTGAAAACATGACATGTAGAAAATTATTCACAGGTCCAACAATATCGGCTGAAAAGGGTGGTTTTCCTGCTTCAGCTACTTGTAAATTATCCCCATTTGCCCTTACTACTTTACATTTGACATACAAGTAAAGGTGCGAAGGATCAAAGTACCCTCAAGTATTACCAGGAATAACAATTACCAGGTGTATTACCCTCAAGTATTACCAGGTGTAATTTTATTGAGTTCATCCAGTAATTGGTGAACGGTCGCATAATATCCCGAAGTAATACGATGTTTTAGTTTTGTTCCGTCCTTTAAATCGAACCAGAAGATATTTTCTCCATCAAGAACATTCTGACATGTGAGTGTAATATGAATTTCACTAAGTCCAACCCTCCACGAAGGATCATTCAATTGAATACGATGGTTGAGAATATTACGAAAATGTGTTGGTATATTGTTTGTATAAGTTTGTGTACTTGAATTTGAACTTAGAGTAATGTAAAAATTATCATCAGTACTTTCGGAAATCATGCTTTCTGTTTAAAATGAAGTGTAATACTTGACGCTCCAAATTGAAATGGCATTTTTTGTCTTTGTTCATCTTTTAAGTCTACGTGTAAAGTATCAAAATATGTTTTTTCCACTTTCATATACTGAGGCCGTTCAAACATATAGGATTTGATTTCACCGTACTGATACTTGTGCACACTTATTTTTCGAAGTTGTTTTCCAATGTCGGGCTGAGTCCTGACCACATCAAGACAAACATTAATTTCGGAAGGGATATTATAATTTAAATTACATGGAAATGGTGCAGGAATGGTAACAATTAATGGACGTTTACGTCGACTATGTGGAAAATAGTGTATGCTGTGATTCTCCACGTTTGGTTCATTACCAAACCCAAGAAGATTTTGTAATACAATTGTCATTCCAATTACATAATGACGTTTTCGATATCGTCTGTGTTTAATATAGACTCGATCATGTGTGTAATCATAATGCAACATACGATGATCATCGTTACCTTTTGCATCGTTTTCATCATTCGGATCGTCAGCTACAAGTTCAGATTCAGCATCATCATCATTGCCAGCATTAAGTTGTGCTTCTAATTGTTTATTCAAGTATGATTCGTAACCGTTCTTTTTCATCTTCCTTTTGTTTTGCTTCTTGTAGTGCTTGTTCCTTTTCTTGAGTCTCAATCATTTGTGGAGTACTTTCCAGCAATGTGGTTACGGAATCATAATACCTTGGTGGAAATTTAATATTATATAGTGTTCTCTTTTTCCCTTCCGTTTGAATAATAATTTCTTGTTCCAGCTTAATATTATAAAAACTTTAAGGAATACTAATTCCCATTGCCCCACCTACCAATTCCCTGTTAAATGTATTGGTTGAACAAGCTTGGTTGTATATGATGCAGTGGTATTATCAAATACATGTAAACTAGCATTGGAGGGTAATGTTACGTAAAATTCATTAGCATGCGCGGATGAAGTCATGATGGTGACTGAACAGTTTCTTGTCGTACCCAGCTATTCATACTTGGAGGATATCCTAACCATTTAACGTAGACCCATCCTTTTCTTCGTTTTAACACTTTCTCAATAAGGTACGTTTTCTTTTTACTTGTAAGAATTTTTTGAAGTTCCTGATTATAAAAGCTTCACTTGATGGGATCACCATTCCAATCACTGATGTTATATACGACAGGATTACTTTTAATATTTTTCAACAATAAAAATTTCATTTCCGTAAGTATTCCTTCTCCAATTTATGCTTATATTTACTTACACGAACATAGTCCCCGGATTGTAATTTACATTTGGGTTTGGTTCTGTTTTTTTTTCGTATAGGGTTTGCCAAACTTGGTTTTAGTTTGTATCTGAGACATCACTAGGTGCAAGCTTAATGTTGAAATGCGGACTATGATTATAACTATGTACAAGATCATCTAATACATCAATGTACCGGTATGTATTTTCTGCTGTAAAGTACTTGCATATTTTTCCTTTAACGTGCGAATAAATCGTTCTACAAGTGTTGCTTTTATATCCGAATGGACACTATAATGATTAACCTTATACTTTTAAAATACCTGTTTTATATGTTGGTTATAAAATTTGGTCCCTAAATCCGTTCGACAACGTGTTAATGGTAATTTCAAGGAATTCAAATTTTTGTAATGGCTTCAGCTACAGCAGGACCCGTTTTATTCTTGACGGGAATACATGTTGCATACCGTGAAAAAACATCGATGGAGCATAAAATGTATCTGTACCCATCATTATATTTTGACACATTTTGCGTATCTGTTAAATCAATTTGTAGTAATTCATTTACAGCACTCACATAATATTGTTTTCGCGGAAAGGTTTTACGTACGGGAGCATGTAATGTATATGCATCTTGCGATGCTTACAATTTTTTAACTTTTATTTTTGATGTTGCACTTTTTTGTTGTCATTTTCTAATACTTCCCAGAGATACTGGATCCGAATACGTATAATACAATTTGGATAAGGACATGTTTACATTTTATAAAAACTAAAATTTCTTACCATGTTATTACGTTTTTTAGCTTTTGGTTTTTTGCTTTTAACTTTTTGCTTTTACGAATAGGTAATGGTTTTCTAAACAAAGATGTACCTGAACCAAATTGAAAATTAATTAATTCTTTTGGAATATTAATTTCCTGTAATGATTGCTTGAATGATTGTATGCCAATTCGATCTTGTGGTTTACGTTTTCTTACCACTTCATTTACAAGATCAATAATATTAGATCCTCGGAGAACATTATTATCAATGTTTTTTCGATTCCTGTTTTTCGACTAAAAGAGTTTTAGGAACAGAATCTAAAATAAGTTGAAATAAGGGATTTGTAGAAATACTTTTCGTTGTGACATCTGATTCCACGAGAGGTAGTGCAATGGTTTGGTTCCTTGGTGGAATATGATCCAAGTACCTATGCAGTGCCTGCTGGTACATTTTCCATTTTTCCTGTGGTGTTACATCCGTACGTGTTAACACATTTTGCATTTCATGATCTAAGCGGGTTTGGTGTGATTCCTGGGATTTTACTGGTGATGCCAATTGTGCTGTTGCTTGTTCCGGTACTAAAATCAAATTTTGAAATTGAGACGTCGCCATGTTACCGATTGAAAAGACTCCCGGCCTCTGCACTTAATATTGGTGCTAGCAATAAAGGTAAAAATGCCCCTTCTTTTTGTAATAATATTTTTCGTCTACGTTTAATACTGGACTTTGGAAGAGACAATGCTCGTAACGTCCTTTTATGTCGACGTAATCTTGCTTTCTGATGTGGATTCAATGGAATGTTTCCATTTATGGTATTTCTGGCAACTTGTGCTATGGTTCGAATAACACCACCAGAAGCTTTTTGTAACAAGCGTTTTTGTTGCTTGCCCTTACACCTACAAAGAGCACGGAGCTCATTTTTGTAATGCTTTAAGCTCGACATCCTGCCGTGAACTGAACGTAACCGGATTATACAGGTCTTTTACATGTGCATATATATGCATGGTTTCATCGGGAAAAATGTTGGTTCGAATTCGTAATGCTTCAGGAATACTTTGCGTTAAATCAAATAGAAGATAACTATGTGTGTTTACTGTTGCTTGTTCAAATACGGCTACCAGTCCTTTAATATCAAGTGGCATAATTTGTCTTGCTAGTTTATCACGTGGATTCTTAAAAACAACGAGATAATTACTAAGGATATATTACGGGAATGCTTGCCTTTTTGAAAAAAATTTGAACAATGAAAATGACAGTTAAACTTTTATTGTGACCATACTTTGTGAAAAGGTCATTTATTACTACGTTTGTTTCACTCATTAAATCATCTAAAATAATCAGTGAATTTGGTTGAATTTCAAATGTTTCCATATTGCGAATACCTTCATGAAATCTAACATTTTCAACGGTAAGGTATGGAACAGCTCCGTAACACCAATCGATTTCCTCAAATTTAGTACTAAACATCTGATCTTGAAATTGTAACTTATTAATGAATGTAGTTTTTCCTGATTTTGAAGGACCACTGACTATGGTGGTGCAAGGATGTTCAAACGGCAAGATTTTCATATCAAATGACAAGTTGTAATCTAGATTTGTGTTTTAATATTCACAAGATCTACTACTAGAGCATTTTTTTCTTCAATGTTGTTTGTAGCCATAGGGTAAGGTTTTATAGTCGGTTATTGTAATGTCTTCAATAATTCTTCGGCGTTTACTGGTAGTTACCTGGTGTGTCTTGGTTTCAGATTTAGACACAATCACAAATCCAGTTTTTCTTCTGATTTTATTTGGAGAAAAAATAACTCTCTTTTTTTGTTTTTCGGTGATCAAATCAGAGAAATGGTCCAGAGTAATTTCGTTTTTATTTCGATAGTTTAAGGTGATGCCTCTAATTTTCAAAATATCTTTGACTTTTCCAGTTGCAATTTCCTGTATGCGATACCCATAATCCTTTGGCCCTAAACCAATAAAAATTCATATACCACCCATCAGGGATTTAATTTGTTAATTCGCCAAGGGACATTCCAGTTTTCAAAGGCGACTTTTCGTTTTTATTGTGGATATACATAGTGGAATCTGTATCCACATACAGGAGTTTATCGTACCCTACAGTATCCATTAATTCATACAACCGTAAACGCGCCCATGATGTGATAAATGCAGCTAAACAAACATTCGAAAATGACAATGGTTTGTTTTCCTTTTCCTTGTTCTTCTACGTCACAATTAAACTTTTTTCTCCTACGGGTTTTACTGTCGAAACTTCATAATTTGGATTAAGCATGATATTCAAAAATGATACACTATCCTCAACAATTTTAGATTCTGGTAAGTCTGTGCGTTGCCCTCATTTTCCATACAGGGAATTCAAAAATTATTTAGCAATGTAACGCATTCCTGGGGTTTTCTCAATCTTGTCGTACTTCATTTGAATACCTTCATGTTTTTCATAGTTTTTGATGTACTGCTGTTTTTGTTCTTCTGTTTTACACTCGGCAGGAAATCCACTGGCTTCCTGCTTCAGTGTAAGGAAACTTCCCTCATACTTTTCAAATAAGCCAGATTTCGTTTTAAACTCCCAGACTTCATGGATTTCTTTTACATGATATCCCCGTTTCAAACTTTCATGAAGTTCTGGTGTGGCAAAAGTTCCCCTAAATTCCCTTTCTTTTTCTGTATGGTGGCAGTCATTATTATTGGTTTCTTCCATACATGTTCTGTACAGACCAAAAAGTAATTTTGAATTACATGAAAAAGGTAAAATCGGAAGTATGAGATCGCTTGGTGGCAAAATAGTGCAATCTACAAGTCCGTGTACTTTATCCAGTTCTGGAAAATTGTTTTTGTACACGCGTGGCATGATTACAGGTAGGTTTTTTCTAGTCATTACCCACGAATACAAGCTTGTGATATCCAAATATGAAATTTCCTGTCTTTCACCGCATTTATACAGACTACCGAAGCATTCTGTCCTTCCTCCCTTAAATGCAAGCTTTGGGATTAATCCGTCATAAAGATTTGCGCAGTGGGTCTTAATAAACTTCTGTAAATCTTTATTTTTCTTGACTTGCTTATTCCAATCGCATTCCGATATTTGTATTTTTAAGACTGCGAATATATTCTGCCTTTTTCATGGTACGATCATATCGCTGTTCAAGACTTTCTCCACCATCTAATGAAGTATGGTTGAGACTAGGATAACACTGTGGATCTCCGTGAAAGAAGCAACGATTCAATTCAGCTATAGTTACTTCTGTATTTTGTTCTTTAAAATATCCGTCTGCTTTGTAGGGACTTACTTTTTGTTCTCCTCCATTAGCACCATGTTTAATTTTTTTACCCGTAGTATGTGCCAAATACTCTAGCCATTGCAAAGCCTTTTTACTTTGTTTGTCCCGGTACTGGAATCCTAAAGGTGGTAAGATTGCTATACTATTTTCTTCTTGATATAATGTCCTAAACACACGAATAGCCATACCGGCAATAGTAGGACTACTTAAAAAAACACTTTATTCCCCCTGTTTCTCTTCAATAATAATGGAAAATTTCACAACTGACTGCGTTAATAAAAATACGACATTCTGACAGTAGCTAATAAGTTCTTTTTGCATATTAAATTTGTAGTTGGGATCCTTCTTACATGCATCATGACATGCCCTTAATGCTTTTGCATCATCTTCAGATTTGTTTTCAATATCCAACCATTTCAGATCTGGAATGGGACCCTTATAATTTTCATTTTTGTTTTGTGTTGAACATGTACGGAAACTCGCCTTTCTTTAAATTTTCATCAAGACCCAGTGTCTTTGGCAAATTACTAAGTTTATTGTTCATGTAAAGCACAGTATCTCTAAAAACAATACGTTCATTTAAAATCATTTGAACAATTTTCTAGGCATTCATGATACATTGCATGTTATTTTCATGAACTTTATGTTCAATAAAGTTTCTTGCCGCCAGTATCATGTCGAAACCAGATCCATTGTGTGAAAGACACACTACCTTTTGATATTTAGGCCTGGCAATTAATACATGCTTTATAAATTCTCCCATTGTCCTAAAGATAATGTCTCTACTGTTACCATTGTTTGAATCGCCACAATTATCACAGGGAACTTCTGCATTTGTTTAATTCCAGCATTGGTTGCACCGATGCGGACAACAAACCAAGTTCACTTCATGTTTCCTCTCCCCCTTTTCATTTGCATCTAACAAGTTTCACAATCAAATATAATTTTCGAGATATCTGTAAAACTGTTGTTGCTTTAATGCTTGTACATAGCAGTCATGGCCAGGTAATGCAAATTTTTCACATAGGGAGCAGTACATTTCTCCACAAACATGCTTTTGTTTTCGGGTAGAACGACGTATATCTGAAAGTCTGTGACAAGTTCCACATTCTTGTACATCCTGACATAAGGATCTATAACTTTTCTTCGATGGAACTATGATTTACCAAACAATTTAACGACGGAAATATTCTATGGCAAGCGTCGCATGGAAATCGGCCTTTATCTTCTTGTGTAATGCCATGGTACTCTTCACAATACGAACATTTATATTGGCATTTATGATACATTGGCTTGACATTGTACCCCTGTAAGCAATATGTGTAGTACCTATATACTAATAGTTTTTTTTTAATGAAGGGAATTACACTGTAGTGGTTATTTCGAAAATCGTTGAACAACTAAGTTGGAGCAGGTGGACCACTGTATACTTTAATAATTTCTCTTGTTTCCGGATTTTTCTCGTAAACTACAATTTGGTACTTTGGAAGTAATTGTTGTTGGAACATATGTACCTCTTTATTCGTACACCCATTATTTTTTTTCAATGTCAACACCTGCTTTAAGACAGTTCTTTTGGTCTATTAATCCACATGTTTGGATGTTTTTTGTATTTTGAAGATTTTGTTCCAGCGAATAATTCTCATCTGCTCTTGCCTGGGCCAAAATCAAACTTTGAGGAAGACAATAAATATCATTTGGAGGTTTTATTGTGCCAGCCAAAAGAAACAACGCCTTATCAACTAATTTATTTGCACGCTTATTAAGTGATCCTCCTCCTCCCTGGCCAAATCGAGGATCAATCCAATGGGCTTTAATTTTTAATTATCCCATCAAAAAACTCTCTTTGGAATTGAGAACATTTTCTAATGTTTGTAAAATAAATTCGGGAGTCAGTTCATCTCTTAAACGCCAAGAAACAAATACCGGGTTGTTGGTGGTGGAGTTACTGCTATCGACAGTTAATCCAGCGTATGCATATTCTGGAATTCCTGATAGAATATGAATTGTGGCAAACCCAAATAATTTATTTACGTATTGCTCTGGGTCCACAACTGATACTTGATCAGTGTTCTCCAAGGCTATTTTCCTTCCAAAAAGACCAAAATGCGGAATTTTTTTTGACTGCTAGATACAATGGTAAAGTCTTTTGGCGGTTCATTTTCACTACCACATATATTTTCTGTAGGCTTTCACGGATTCCAAACAGAAGGTGCAACGCCATTCTTTTTACTTAATTTTTTCAGTGCCTCTTGTTCTATATTATTTGGTGTAACATTACCAAACAATCTTTTAACTACAGGGGAACATTACTTGATGAGCCTGCTTCAAAAAGAATATTACGCTGTTCATCATAGGCTTTAGCTGTGGGTGATTGTGATCTGTTGAAGGGCCTCTTTCTATTCCTCTTTGAATTTGTTGGCATACACAACTCCTCTGCTGAAGGCGGAGTACAGATATTTACATTATCAAAATCATCAAGTCTATTTTCTTCATTTGGTCCTATTTGTCTAATTGGACGGTTGAATACATCATATTCAAAAATTAGAGACATCAGCTCAGAGTTTGAATCCGTTGGTGCAATACTATTATTATTATTTTGGTTTCAAACTAAAACAGGCACCAAAGGTGGTGGTAGAATAGCATTCAGTAATGGACTGACACCACCAAGTAAATCAGGCAATGGCTCGTTTGCATTTTCTTGAATTTCCATTGCAGGAGTAGGCAAAGGTACCAGTTTTTCGTTTCTTCTTGAATCTACTTCTTGTAATAAATCTATTGCAGTATTTATTGCAGTAGTCATAGAACTAATGCTTTCTTCTTGTTGCACTCGAGGAGATGGGTGTAATAGCAGGAACATAAAATATTTCAACAATCCCATTTTCATCAAGTTCCCTAATTGGTGGTCACGGCAAAATATTATCATCAAACTCATATGCAGAATTTACCATTTCACGATTACAAATATTCATATTAACCTGTCCACCATCATGCTCAAACTGACAATCATTTAGTGGTGGGATTACAGTTTGTATTTCACATCCCCATTGTGCTTGATACTGCATAATGTTTCCATTATCAAAATTTATAACAGTATTTAACGCAAATGGTAAGGGAAGCATGCTTTCTAATTCCACCATCAAATGATACGCATACTGAAAACCAAATAATGTAAAAACAGGAGCAGACTCTAATCTATCCACATCAATTCGGCGTTGATACCATAATTGATGAAATCGATCTTGCAATAATTGAATTAAGCCTTCAAATTTCCACGGAGCTCTATTATACAATGCCAAAAGATCTCCTACGGATTGACATAGGCTTATACACTCCTCGAGTCGGTCGAAAAATAAATCACAAAGGTAGAAAGTAAATTCGCTACTTACAAAATCTGTTGTAGGGGGTAAACCGCAACTATACCCGTAACAAATGTCGAGCTAAATAGCCACCATGGCGTTTCCGTCAAGCGTTCGTGCGTTTGAAAATTAGGAAAAAGTGTTGTCTAATGGATTCATGATTGTTTTCTTTCTGAAATAGTAAAGAAACAACAACGTGATTAAAATGATGTTACACTTGAGCTCTAAACATGCCTTAAAAAGAAATGTTTCTGCAACAAAATTTTTAGTCAAGTATTTCATTTGAACATGCAGTAATGTTATGTAGAACAAAATATTTAAATCAAAAGAACGTTTATAAAAAAGATTTTAAAAAAAGTCAAAAGTCAAGTATTTCATATGAACATGAAGTACTGCCTTCAAAAAAGATTTAAATCAAAAGTGTGTTTCTGCAAACAATCAACTTTAAAAGGAGTCAAATACTAATAATATTTCATTTCCACATGCAGTAGTGGTATGTGTTCAACAACAAATTGTTATTACAAGTTAAACTAATAGTGGTTTGTCATTGCCTTTTTATAAGGTAAAAAAACTATTACATTTTTATATGAGCAGTCAACTATTTCAAAATAATATACTAAGGTCTTGTTAATGGGAAAATTTTATTTCGGCAGTGGTTCTTAAAAACTAAAGATTATGTATTATCAAAAACCACATCTTTTGGGCCATGATTTGGTCATATCAACAACGATTATTTTTTCTTTCTTTGCTTTTTTCACAATTTTAGTTAAAATTGACAAAAATATATAAATTTATTCTATTTCCACTTTTTCTACAAAAAGGAAAATCTTGAACCATTATGACTGCAAATTGTCTCTAGCTTTCAACAAAATGAAATGTTTACTTCTAATATTTTTTAAAATATTTATGGCGCTTGTACAATAAAAAGGTCATACATTTTAAGACCATGTTAGACACTATTTTTCTTTCTAACATTCGGTCGACTCTGATTATAAAAACATCATCAAAAATAATACTTACTTCAATTTCCAAACCAGCAAACACCAACAGGCTCCAATATAACCAATTTAATCTTAGTTTCTGCACCAACAACAGGTTCTTGTAATTTGTCTTTCTTTCTTTGTCTAATGTGAAACTTCGCCTTCAAGGGAATGAGTTCCAATCTGCAAAAATAATAATAAAACTCTTTTAACTCTACACTACTTAAATACATTTATTAACAACATTAAAATTGGTATTAAAATGTACTTTTGTTAAATGATTTTAATCAATAGCTTTGCTTTACTTTGTTTCCAACACTTCTACAAGCCCCTTTAATGTAAGCTACGCGTAATGATCTATCTTCATACTAAATTTCATATGTCTACCATCAGTGGTTAAAAAATTAGTATTTTGGCGACCATTTTTAATCAAATATGCAGACTATTCCAAAAGTTCATATATTTTCTTGAACTGCTATGCATAAGGTACTTTTATAACAAATTTCAGCTCTGTAACTTAATCCGTGCGATAAATATTATTTTGGCCGCCATGTTTGTTCTAAAAAGGCGATTTTTCAATTTTTTAAAATATTTTCTTCAACTACTATACGAAAAATACCTAGATATAAATTTTCATATTCCTATCTTCAATAACGTGAACATTTTTTTCGCCGCCACCTTTATTCTAAAAAGTTAATTTTCCATTTTTTTTTATAATAATTTTGTAATGTACTCATTAAAATACACCCTTCTCTCAAATTTTATAATTTTAGCTCAAATAAAGCAAAAATGTTCGGCGCGCTCCATGCGTTTCTTTTTAGTCATGCATAACCAAAATATTTCTTTTTTAAAAAAATAGTAATTCATAAAACAAATTGTCTTTAAAATGTTTGTAGCCATAGTTCATTAAATTACACATTCTGTAACAATTGTGTATCATACAATATTACACGCTTGTCATGCTTTTCTTTTTAATCATGCATAAATATATGACTTTCTTTTTTAAAATAGGAATTCATAAAACAAAATTATCTTTAAAGTTCTTGCAGTTATGGCCAACTACATTACATATTGTGTTTGAATTTATTTTAAGGCCTTTAGGCAAGTATGGCTCAGCGCGTATGGATGATGGGATTATTAAATGAAATAAAGAAAGTAAAGAAAAGCACCCAGACAAAACCCACTCACACGGTGTTTGTCCACCACAATGCCCACCTGGCATGGGCAGGCATCAATCCTATCACCAATCAACCTAGCGACAAACCCTAGCACCATGGGTGAGTGCTCTACCAACTAAACCACCGTCACCCCTTACGTATTCTGTAACAAACGTGTATCATATAATATTGGACGTCCCATGCTTTTAATTTTAGTTATGCTTAAACAAAATCTTGCTTTTTTAAATAACGTACTTTTCTTTGTCACGATTAGTGTTTGTATTTGCTACCCTTTAAGCTGTGTATGTTTCTATTATTCATCCTTTTAAAATCAGCACAAACAAAATCCTTAGTCTTACCTTATAGTGTTTCAACGTTAATTTCCTCCTTATTCTTGTCCTATTCTAACTGTGATTCACAGATCTGAAAATAAATAAAGAAACATTGTAATTAATTTACGATTAAAATATATTCATACAGTTTTATTCAACATATTCTTTCGCAAAAATAAACTAAATCACGTAATTTCATCGGTAAATTTTTTAAATATTTTCCTCAGTCCCACCAGGCAAATACATAAATGTGCACTTTAATATTAGTTCTACGCCTCTCCGTCCTAGTTCCCATACTTTATCCTAGATTTTTGCTCAAGCCAAAGTAACAAAAAACACGTAATTCCATCAGTAAAATTTGTCAAGGTTTCCCTCAGTCTCATCCGTCAAATACCACAGTATTAATTTCATATAAGTCCTGGCATCCTTGTTATATTTCTTCCTTTTCTTAAAATCCTACCTTAGCAAAAATAAAAATACACGTAATTTACGAACTGCATTTTTCTCAGTTTCCCTCAGTCCCATCATGCAAACACTGCAATAATAAGTTCACATAAGTTCTGGTCTTGTCCCGGCCTGTTATATTTCTTCAATTTTTCTAAAATCCTATCTTAGCGAAAATAAATGAAAAGCACATAATTGACTATCTGCGTTTTTCTTAGTTTCAACAAACAAATAGGAAGTTAGTAACTTCACGTTTCTTTACGTAGAAAAACAACATGCACAAATAATATTGATATTCTTTGCCATG
Organism: Lepisma saccharinum; assembly: GCA_022664845.1. Classification (NCBI taxonomy): domain Eukaryota; kingdom Metazoa; phylum Arthropoda; class Insecta; order Zygentoma; family Lepismatidae; genus Lepisma; species Lepisma saccharinum. Next base: position 9,013 of record JAGDQP010029326.1, on the reverse strand, counting down.
CATAAATACAAAATGTGGCTGTAATTTTCTTAACGTCATTCCCAATAAATTAACATTTTATCGGCCAAGCGGTCTGCGCCAATAGTCCATTGGGTCTAAGGTCCCGCATTCGAGTCCCAGTTGAGGTCTTGGTGCGCATTTTTACTAGGTATAAAAAGACGGATCATGACGGGCCAAAGTAAAAATTATGTTAACTTAAGCTTTTAATAAATTACCATTTTAAAATTGCAAACCTCTATTTTAAATAATAATAAAATATTATATTGTCAATCGATTTACATTGCTGCGTAAATTGTATAAAGTGAAAAATCAGTTCATTTCACGTAACAAATACCCCAAACTATTGTGACTTAGATATGAAATATGCAAAAGTATGTTTCTTAAAACAAGGTGAGTGAATCATCGTTCCAAAAATTTTAAAATATTCTGTTTTGTTAATTTCTTCTTGTGCAATCATTTTAAACAGAACGGGTCAAGGTTTTCTTTTTACACACTCAAGGATGCATACTTACCATCAAAATGTATCTTTATTTCGCACAAAATAACACACTTCGCCACAATACTGTACTTCAAATTGTTCAGTAATAAAACAAACATAATACTGATCACAAATGATCCCAACAACCCAAGCTGAGTAAACGAATTCCTCTACCCCTTCTGTGTTTTTTCTCTTCAGCTTAATTAACTCTCAAGCCCTAGGGACTTATTACCTCTTCTTGTGGTTTGGGTCACAAATTAAAAATTTGTCTTCCTCTTTTTTTCTTTTCGAAACAAATTATTATTTTTTCTATATTGTTTCTCTCCGGCCAAAAAGGAACAAGCCTTCAGGGGCAATGCGTTTCTCTGTTCCTAGCCAGGTAAATGGGTGAGGATTTTAATTAGGTAGCACGTTTTTGCGTAGCAAAAACAATTAGCGACCTTTCAATCCCCGTAGTAGATTTTACCAAGACAATAAGATTTTAATTTATGCACTAGATATCTGAGACAATCCTACTGACCTTCGCTTCCTTTTGGATGTTTAACAGTTTTTTTTACAATTCACTTAAATAAACGGTAGCGGTATGCGGATATAAGTTAGAAGCATCAGGTTAGATTTTTTCATTATTCACATTTTATTTCCCAATATTAGGGGAAATAGGTTACAAAGTAAGGTTATTTTTTCTTTTTCATTATACACGATCCACTTTACGTTTAACCAAAATCAGTCGCTGCGATGACTTCCAACATATACTCTGGTGAGTCTTTCCATAAGTTTGGATCCTGTTATAGGTCTAATCCATATATGCAAGAAAAATCGCCATCCAAGATATAAAAGAGCCGTGTACAATCTATATTTAATTTAGTGTCATTACAAGTTAGATATTGAATTAATGTGTTACGATAGTAATCAAGCTAAAATTATTTCCTGATACAGTAAATCAGATTTATAGTAAATATCCGAATAGATGACTTTGTCCAACGCTATAGTTAAAAAACATTAGAATTTTGAAGGTCGCAAATTGGCGAAATTTTTAAATACTGAAGAAATCACTTGGTTTAAATATATTGTTGTTAACGTTTTATGCAAATGTTCTTTGTAACTCACGAAATACTCGTGAAATTTGGAGATTTTGTTTCCATCTGCGAATTCTGAGCATTACTGAAGAAATTATGCCATTTTTATTAACTCACTCAGGAAAATCATGAATAAAAATATATATTTTTTTTAAAAAATCTATCATCGGACTCGCGTAGCACGGAGAATATTGGAGTGAACTGAATCTTCCATAGATTTGCAGTAACATTTCATACATGGTTTGCCATCTAGCGGAAACAATTGAACTATATGATCACAATTGCATTCATGAGATTACAGATTTAAAGGCAGACTCTGAGAGTGTTTTGAAAGTTTTCCTATGTGCTGACCAATAATTGAACAAGCCTGACGCTGAGAAATTGGCAGTTATTTTCATCATACCGAAGACTGAGTATCGTATTGTTTGATCTCCATAGGAATTCCTTTGAATATATGACAATACAATCCTGAGGCGTCGATTTTCCTTTTGAAAATTCAGCTGAATAAATAAGAAATGAATTCCTTCATAGTTGTACACTTCGCATCGAAAAAATTGCTACAGCGAACGCCGTGCAGCTAGGTAACCCAAATGGCACCTTCTTATCCCATAATCGTGTCTGGTAAACAGACCCCCTCTTTCTCTTTCCTTCGTCTCGCCCATACGAAAATCAGTAAACATCAAGGGCACGTTTTTGTTTTTCAAAATAGACATATATTAGTATCGATAAAATGATAGAATAAAAGCGAGACGAATCAATATACATAAGTTGATGCAGGGAGAAATTTAAACACACAGTGAAACATTGAAACCGATGAATGTCTGTTAGACAGAGGCAGAGATATGAGAGAGAGGGAACAAGAAGAAGAAGTAAAGATAAAAATATGGAATTTGAACATAGTAAAAAGATTAAGTTCAGTTCCCACACATTAGAGTTCGCTTCAGACAAATCTAACAGCAAGATAGAAGTGACCTTTGGACTTTATATTTGTTCATCGCTCTTTGAATATATAAAGGGTTCTTCAAAAATTCATTAAGTCACTTCCAAAATGGAAACCAAACTTGGTGGTCAGATTAAATACTCATGATTTTCCAGTGAAACTCCAGAGTTTTGAGATACATTTAGGATAATGTCAAAAGTGTAACACATATGCATTTTTTGCGCGGGGTTCGGTTGCAAATTCGGTGAAGCTTATTAAATATACTGGTTCGGAATACTTTGTAATCTGGAATTCCGCCAGGATTTTTTGATTGGGGTGTGTAAAGTCAAAATCGGGAGGGCGGACTAGAGTTTTGAACGGTTTCTATCAAAAACTTCGGGGTAGTCTCCAGAATCGACAGCCCCACAGGGACCGGGGTCTGGCGGAATCACTGATTGTAACAAACCCAGTAGATACCATAGGCCATACCTTCTATTCCAGACTACGAATGCAAAGTGAACATAAACAGAAAATGAATGAAGGAAAATTTTTCTGCTTAATTTCTAGCAGAAAGAACCAAGATTATAATTCCAAACTGTATCAAAAAAATTGCTACAGCGAACGCCGTGCAGCTAGGTAACCCAAATGGCAATTTCTTATCCCATAATCGTGTCTGGTAAACAGACCCCCTCTTTCTCTTTCCTTCGTCTCGCCCATACGAAAATCAGCAAACATCAAGAGCACATTTTTGTTTTTCAAAATAGACATATATTAGTATCAGTAAAATGAAAGAATAAAAGCGAGACGAATCAATATACATGCAGGGAGAAATTTAAACACGCAGTGAAACATTGAAACCGATGAATGTCTGTTAGACAGAGGCAGAGATATGAGAGAGAGAGAGAGAGAGAGAGAGCAGAAGAAGAAGAGAAGTTCCAAATGTTTAAAAGCAAAATTGGCATGTACCTTATAGGCATAGTAAACTTTACATGTTCCACATTGCAAACGTGAAAAGAAGAAACATATGTAATAACATGTTGGCAAATTAGAGCATGGAAACGAATTTCGTGCCGAACGAATATAAAAATAATTCTTCTCTTGAAATGGCTAAAAAAGGGGGGCATTTGCTACTTATGTCTTAAAATTTGTCAGTTCTGGACATGCCACTATATATTCCATCTATTGCGAATATAACGTTCTAATAATTACAACACTAATGAACTAGTATTTATAACAATTCGCACAGATGGATTAAACACGGCAGAGCTGAAAAGGTTAAAGACTGATTCGATGTAGATTTGATGACCCGGAAGATGAAGGAGAGATTTTAATTATTTAATTGCGTTTGAACAGTGTTTATTTCAGGTGTGACCAGGATCGAGATGTTATCCCGAGAACACGAAAAATACGACGTCAAAATTCCCAGTTAAATAGATTTTCCAGACCGGGTCAATCGGGTTACCGGGTCACTCATGTTTGGGTCAGTCCCTATCACTGGGTCGTCGAAAGTGGCCCCGATTTGCCTATGGGATACGCAGAAACAGAGAGAGTGTGTGTAAATTAAGAGAAGAAATAAACATGAATAGAGAGAAGGAGAGGTAACAGAAGAGAAAGAAGCAGCGAAGGCACGATAACAATAAATCAAGAAAGAGAGAAAGAGAGGAAGTTCAATGAAAAATATGAAAACTACATTATCATTATGCGAAACAGCACACACACCTGTTTACTCGGATTCTGACCAGTGATACTTCGTTAAGTTCTCCACAGTCCCGAGATGAATCTTTGTTTGAATACTTCAGTGTTTGCGAAAAATAAACTGATTGGTGGGGAATCGAACTCAGGTTTTCAAATTAGAAGTCCAGCACCATAGCGATACTCCACAGGCGACCTTTTCCATATCGTCCTCAACAAATGTTATAGTGTTTGTTTCTACGAATAATAACATGAAAATGGATACTTCATATCAATGTCGTGTTCTTAACTGTACCCCCTGAAACTTAATTTGCACTTTTACAACCAACATTCGCAAATCGTCTTTCTCTCTATAATGACTCATGTGCTCCATTCCACAGTCGGAAATATTATCCGTTTTGTATGAGAAGTGATTAGATTCTTCACAACCGATATGTAAAAAAGACGTGGCTTGAACAGGATTCGAACCTATTCTTGTTTGCTTTAATACTTCAAACTCGGGCACTTTTCCTCTACTCCATTTTGCCAACGAAAGACAGCACTCATGAATTATGAAGTTCAAATGCGAGGAAAATGTAACACTGAGTATATGTGATATATTTTGTCTGTACGTATTCTTTAGTAAGCCAACACATGTGTATGCATGTCCTGTTTGTCATGTCGAATTATGAAATGAATATATTATTTGAGCTTTAAGAACAAATCCTGTTTAGGGTAAGTATTATGACATTAAGTTACGATCATTTATTGTCTTTTATTTCAACGTAAACCAGCCTGAACGAAGCAAAACTTCATAAAACAAATATCATTAGCAAATGGAGAAGTTAAAACTGCAATTGAAAGTTCTAATACACTTCGTGTAATATGACAAGTTGAACGTAACACAAATTAAAACTTTTGACAGGTTTCATTTAAGTATCAAAAGTCGTCACTAGCAGGCGATTCGAAAGTACAACAATAAGGTTTCCTACTTCCGCAAGTGCCTCAGGATTGAATTTGATTCGTCATCATATGTCTATATTACTCGAAAGTGTAGGTTTTTGTAAATTTCCGAACGAAATAGCTTACTGACTGAAGTCGCTTAGCATCAAAATTATCTCCACATTTTCAACTTCTGTGGAATAAGAAAAGAATAATGTTAGCGGTGTAGAACTTGGCTACCCTCGTCGCCCTCATGGCCGAAGTCTTTCAGGCAATTGGCTATTTTACACTCAGTAAATTATAATCTGAGCGCACTCTTTAGCAGCACTTAGAAAGTTTAAGTTCAGAAATTGAACTATGTGGCAACCTTGCAACAGCATGAGTGACCACTGCGCGGGTTTTAATATAATGAGTGTATTAGTGCAGTTTTCGAGTACTAATCTTTATGAAGAAAATAATGTTTGTATATCTAGTCGTGATGTAGCAAAAAATATGTGAATAAAAGTAATTAGAACTTTTCTCTTGCGTTTATTGTTCATAAAATAAATTATAATACACCGATGTTGCTATGTCTGTAGTAATTAACGATGAAGTTTTGCTTATTCCCACTTACGTTAAATACGGTTTTCGAAACTTTTAACAAATTATATAACATGGTTTTCATATGTATAAAATCTAACAAAATAGTAGTCAATAGAAGATTAACTCATAAATGCACGAAACACTGCAACTGAAACAACAATCAGTATTATATAACTTTTACTTTGGTTTTATTTCAGTAAGAGTATTTTTTTTCCTTTTCGTGCATAAAGCTGGCGACGCGAGTTCGAATCCCGAAGCTTGCTCTTCTTTTCTCATAAAGCTCCGTCATCTATGTTCGTATTGCTTGGACGTAATAGTTTGGTTCCTGTCATTATGGAAAGAAATCTGACAACGATTACTATTCCTTAAATAAGGGTTAACCATTTCAAGGTTTAGTCTAATAATATCGACAAGTTTATTAGTCATATCAAAATGTTTAGAAAGTAGAAGTTTAATCGAGGCTATATTCGCGGACGTCAAACGTGAGGTCAGTGACTCTCCATCTGCTTTACTGTAATTTAATCACTTGCACGAATCCTTAAAATGCAGAAGGCTAACCAAATGAAAAGCGTCTGCCAATTTAAAAAAAACAAATTAGAAACAGCTAGATAAATCGAGATCACTGAACCCAAATTTGAAGTCAGTTTCTCTGTACTTATCTTCGTTTAGGCGCTAGCCTCCATTACAGATGGAGGAATCAAAATTAAGAGGTCCAATATTTTAAGGTAGCTAACAGACAGAACATAGCAAGTGGACAAGAGAAATTAAAGAAGCTTTCTTGTTCTTGCTCGATCTAAATCCACATTCTTCTCACCTAACGAATATCACTGGTTTCTTGATTTTGGTAAATTATACTGTTTTAGAATTGCATTTCTTTAAGTAAACTTATATCAGGCCACATTGCATGCATAAAGTATCACTTTCGGATAGTATAATAATGGTTCCAAAATACGAGCTGCATTCCCCCTACTTTCTAAGGTAAGTTGGAGTTTTACAAATGAGGCTGGTGTATATTATTCCCCCAAATGCATCTAATCAAGTGAATAAAATATCTTATGATTTTGAAAGAAAATTATATTGGCGTAGGTCAGGGTTTCTCAACGTGGAGGTCGCGACCCCCAGAGGGGTCATGAGTTGTGTGTAAGGGGATCGCAAGAGAAGGTGAAAAATTAATTTAGCTAGGGGTTGTAGGTTAAAACTAATAAATTTCGAAGACGATATTTTATTTTGCTTATTGTTTTTATAATTAGGGTCTACTAAAATAATGAAATTTGTTGAATAGTTCTGAATAATGTAATTAGGATGTTTATTATCAAATACAGCATATCAACGGTTATGTTTTGAAATGTCATGTTTTTAGTTGCAGGATGAAAAAGGTTGAGAAACGCTGGCGTAGGTGGAAAGCGAACCTGATTCTCAGTGTGGAAAGTGCACATAGCAATTCACGCTAATAACCACGCCAGCAATCTCTTGTTATAAAACTTTCAGCTTATTCTTATTGCTTGTTTGCTTACACACTCATTTCGCGTACTTGTGGTTTCATTCTTTTTCTGAATATGATTGTATTCAGATATTGTATCGATGAGGATGAGGAATCTCCCGGAGCGAAAAGTTGGTCTACTGCTCCAACGCTGATCAGACATGTTGGGAGAGGAGAGCCGAAGCTCACAACTGTGATCGCCACTGTCTTTTATTCACAACAACTCCCCAATTGTATCTTATTACCATTGATTCAAACATTTGCATAGTTAAAATTAACACAAAAAAATTACAAAGTAGTTCTGCAAACATTTCATGTAACTGACAGAGGAGGTTGAAAATTAGGAATAAAAATGTCGTGTGTGTATTGTGAAGTGTATGTTTTTGCCTCTTAATATTATAACCACAGCACGGGATTTTCGAAACAACGAATATTTCCATATAGGTTCTGACTCCTACATTCAATGTCCAAGAAGATGATATAGTCACGAAAGAAAAGTATTACGGGAACAAGAATTGTTTTCTTTTTTTTAATACTGTACCGTGTTACCAAATTTGATATTTCTAGCTGCAGCCGTTAAGGCTGTGTATTCTATACAACAATAGGTTCGGTGGCCATTTCCAAGATGGCGACCGATTTTGCTCATTAACGAACTTAACCGAGCTATTAAGCCTAGAAACAACATATAAAAATTTGGTTCAAATGTCTTCAAAATTATGGCCGCTAGCGTGTTTATATATATATATATATATATAGGATAAACTTTATTCTCATTAAGAAAAAAAAACTATACCAGGTTTCGATTCAGGGTTATTTGCATTAGCTTTTGAACATGCTATCAATGCGCTAAATGGCCAACTTAATGCAGTTGTTTGGAAGTACTATTTACTGTTAAGGAGTAATGTGCATGCGCGAGGATGGCTCAGCTCTTCCTGTCGCAAGTTATTATACTAATTCAGCATGGAACAATTACCCACCGTACCCACCGCTTTATACTTTCCTGATTTACTCGTGTTTTGATGTACTGTTTCTTCTCCACCAGTAAATCCAAGCTCCAATAATTACATAGAATAGTTTTACAACAGTTATGGTAGGAACTAAACTACCTTCGTCCACATCTCTACTGCACACGTAACAGGATACAGGTAATTAGGTTATTCTAAAATATTGTTTTAAACTTCTTTTTCACAGACGGGAATAACTAACTTGCATTTAGATACGTTTTCATACACTGATATTTCTAACTGCTATTGTTAACATATATTTACATATAGCAACTATTACTATCACTGTTACGAAATAAAAGCAGTTTTGCACATTTGTCTGGCGAAATTTCTGTCAGTGGATAGATGGGGGGAAAAAACTGAATTTATTATTTAGGCCCCCTACTTGTAACTTTCGAGTTCATTGTGCATACATTTCTTGTAAATAACATTCATTTGCAGGTTTCTATTGCGTTTTTCTTCATTTTCTGGTCGATTTTTTCATTCTTACGTCTCAGCACTTAAAAATGAGCAGACGTTTTTCCATACGTTTGAAGAAGGCAACAAATCCACCAACTTTTTTTAACTCTACAGGAAAAAATACAATACTTGCAAACTGTCTGAGCAGTACGAAAGTATCAGAAGACCGTTTCGAATATTCAATAGCAATATTGTTTCCTTTCAATAAATAATAAACATATTATACAGTTTTTTTTTTAATTTCCCACAAAACAGCTTTCTGGATTTGTTTCCTTCTTCAAACGTAAGATTCAATTGACAAATATAAAAGTTATTAAAATGTAGTGTAAGCCGTGAGAGCAACTTAGTTTGTCTTCGGTCTTCAGTAAATAACTTCTTCCTCTCTATACTGTTTTGATCTAG
>JAGDQP010029325.1:0-23454 GCA_022664845.1 Lepisma saccharinum | reverse complement strand
CCAAATACCTTTCGTAGAACTCCTTTAATAATGTTCTTGGATCAGGTTCTATAAGGAACTTTATAGGAACTTCACTCTTTTTTACACTAAAATTTTGAAGACCATTATAGAAAAAACTATACAAATAACGAAGCTACTCGCAAGTTTGTGGAATGCAGGAACGTAGTCGAAAAGTGGCTTACTCGTAGTAAGCACATCTGAGTAAGGAGTTGTCGTGAACGTTTTGTAACTGTTCACAACATTCGACACAATATAAAGAAGCTAATGATTTTTTTTCGCAAACAGCGGAATGTGTTTCGTCTTTCTATTAAATGTCCATGTTTTTTTTTAACTTCTGCTGCTGCTATGCAAAATACCTAATACCTGTAATATATCGACCACAAAAGTCATTAAATTGAAACAGCGCGGAGAATTTCTGTGGACCTTTGCAAACTAGCTCTTAGAATTTACCTTCTCGTTTTCCCACTAGTCAAAATTATTTTCATGCCGATATCTTTGGAAGCAAGTTTAAAATTGACTTTGAAAGGAAAATTAGTAATTTCATGAAAATATTTTGCTCCACGTTTTCAGTGTATAAACTACTATCATTTTTTTAAAAAAAAGTGTATACTAATTAATTGAGTATCCAGGTCTATTCTAATAAATTATCATAGGAATAGGTGTCAATATTCTGTACGCTTGACAATCAGTTGATCTAATCGGAAAAGAACATTTCGGTATTTCTAGTTACCTGGCGCAATAACGTCACTCAAAGATCGCCCAAACAGTGTTGGTAACATTTCACGAATACTTACAAGGTCAACTGTGAGAAACTGTTTTCACTGATATCCAATAGATGCGAATAATATTTTATTTATAGTCCGTCACTCTAACCACTACGCTATGGGGGTATTTCCAAGTGGTTACTATTCCATTTATATTACGGAATAATATTTTCCTATTTATGAAGTAGAATATTTATGTATGAAGTATATGGGCTTGGGATCATTTATTCGGTTTCAAGTTACTACTATGAAAAAGAAAATTCAAAGAAGTCTCGAGTTACATCACTGTAGTTTAGAACGATGGTAGAGCGAACCAAGGCTTTCCTTCTCCTCGGGCAAGAGCTCGATTCTGTACCCCACAAACTGTACAGTATATAAAGGACATTGCTATTTTGTCTACGCATCATTCGGCGACCGAAGCACATGCTCCACACCCCCGCTAAAAAGTTTCATTTCCATATCAAATTAATATTAAGCGACACCAAACCATAATGGAAATGATGTTGGGAATATGTTGAAACTTCTACATATGCTTATATATATTTCGAAGGAAAGTTTCGCTAATCGCATCATTTTTCACGACTGTCCTGTCATGGACATTTATTTTCTTCACAGGTAAGCACAATTTCAGGATATCCAGTGGGCACCCATACTGTTCTTCACATGAAATTCTGTTCCTTAACGTATTAGTACGTTCACAATGATCTTCACTTGCAAATCAATTTTCTGGACGTGCGATGGACGTCCTCAATGTTCTTCATATGAACCTTCATATTTTTACGTACTTTGGAGGCTCATGAATTCTTTGTCAGGGACATCCATTTTCCCACATAATATGGACACCCACTGGGCGTTGTCTAGGTTCATTTCATGTTCATCAATTTCGTGGATTCAATTAGACGTCCATATCACGTTCACTGTATCCATGACCAGAAATGGACATATAAGCACAATATGGACGTCCAATATATTAGACGTTAATTATAATTCTCAGAAATATTCGTTCTTTCACGAGAACGGTTAAAGATGAAACAAATGATATCGCACAAGCAAGCTTTTAATTGTCTACACTATAAATCCACATAGGACAATAGAACAGTCTATTCTATATCGCAGGTACTGTACATTACGAAAAAACAAACGTACAAATACATTTTCAACTTAGGACATTTATGTCAAAATTATGATGTCAGACTTAGCTGTCTTGAGCAAAGAATTTAATCGTGGTTTATTTAATTTCTCTGTATTGTATAGTTCTTTTAAATACATTTTCATCTTGCATTATTTCTTAAGTCTCACAACCTTCTCGTGTACCTCGCTGTTCTAAGGAAATCCTAAGGAGAGAACACCCTGAAGACTAAAAGTAATATTATAGTATAATACTATCATCAATCTTGTGATTTTAATTGATTAGTGGTTATTTCACCCGACCTGCTATATATCGACAAACTTATTAGGTTGAGGTAAACTTGTTTCTGATCATTTTAACGCTTTATTTTTTCCGTACTACAGCTGTGACTTCATTATTTTCTGTGATCAGTGATCGCATATTACAGCTGTAATACAATATTTATTATACAACCTATGGACACATTTTGTAAGCCACGTACTATTAACAAAGGTAGCAAAAGGAATTCTTTCCAATGAGTAATCTTCTACGAATCTGAACTCCTATTCCTGCTTATCTGTGTCCCTATACCGTTTGAATAGCGTCCAAAGTTTAAAAGATTCAGGATCTATTTCCAAAGTTTCGTCTGTTCCTTTCTTTGACATTTTGTTCCTTATTAGAATTCATATTTCGCTTTCGGTATCTTTTTCTTCTTCTTATATAATTCGTAGCTTCTTCTCTATCGCTTTTAAATTCTGAGACCTGTCTTTCGTCGCTGCTTCAATGTATGGAAGCCATTTTGTGTAATGGGACTCTCTTTGTCTGAATATTCTCAATTTGTAGTTGCTACGTAGCCCCCAAAACAGCAAATCTTGTGGTTATAATGTCAAGTCGTTTCTAGTTCTTTCTCGAGTTTTGGACGTAGTGCTAACACAGCTATAAATTTACCCCAAATTTGCTCCGCGCAGTGTGGGCAACAAATGATAAGAGCTACTGCGGTGCTTTTCAGAAGATCTCGGCAGAACTATAATAACGTCTCCCTTAAACGGAAGTAAAGTTAAACCATTATATTTTCTTTACATTTCGTTTACTCATATGTCTCTTTAAGTTCCTTGACTTTTTAATTTACTGTGAAACTTTACTTTCTTACAATAAAATTAGATTATTGTACATTAATTGACATTAGAAAATATCTTTAAACGAAGTTAAATTACATTGCGCCGATAATGTCGAATAATAAACTGATTACTATAACTTTCGTTTAAGTTTGTACCTTCAAAGCAACATTAATACAGTCGCCACATCTAACGAGGAACTCGTGAACTTCGTGGACAAGATAGGCAACACACTAAATATTGAAAACAAACGTTTAATATTTTTTTCCCTTTCTTTCGTTATATATACATAACATCGGATTAAATTAATTAATATTGTAAACAAATAAATCTCATTCAACTATACATGGTACCAGATCACAATTACGATTAAATTTTTAATTTTCCACTGCAAGAGCTCTTTATATTGAATTAGAATATCTAAATTGAAATTCATACCATATCTTTAGAAGTATTGTGAGAGGTAATTATTATTTTTTTTTTGTTAGAAAATATTCTCATTCAACTTAGTTTCCATTAATCCCAAAGGGAATTGTAGATTCAATGAATGCAACCGAATAACGAGAGAGAGAGAGAGAGAGAGAGAGAGAGAAAGTAAAAGAAACGTATTTCCACACATATCCCTTCAAATGTACATGTACGTACAGAGTTTTGTAATTCCGGTCAGAAATGTTGAACTAAACCAAACTACCGTTGATTCCCGTTCCAATGTAAGTGATAATCTTTGTAATTTGCTACCTCTGTTTGAACCAAGGAATAGCCTTATACATTAGAGAGGAAAATCCTCTTTTTTTAAAAAAGTAAAACAAAAACCAAGTAGTAGGAGTTACAAATTAGTTTATGTTGTAAGCCTTTAAAGGTATCCGTAGGTTATCATATGTGAGGACGAAAGCTATATTTACTTTTCGCATTATGCGTTTCAATCCTTATTTTATCTAAGTTGAAACTATTCATCTTTTCCTTACGGGACACTAAAGAATACAAGTGAAATCAAACTAAACACAATAAAGCTTCAATTTATTCTAATTACTTTAATATGGAAGTTACTGGTTGATCACTGCCTCACAAAGAAAGAGTATTAGCACAAAGTGATTATTATCTTTCAGCCTGCAAAGAAAATTAGCGAATCATTGATTGATATGACGTGTAATCGTCAGTGATCTCTGTGCTATGAGATTACAAGATCACTATCATAAATTTATCTTCCAACAATATTTGAGATAATAATGAGGAGGAGAACAGTGTATGTTTAAAATAAGAATGATCATTGGGTTGAAGAATACTCGAGAAATTTTAATTTAAGTCTCATGTAAATAAAATGTCTTAGAAAACGAGCATCATATTCAAATGTTTGTATTGTAAAGCCTAGCTGAAGTGTTTGTTTTCTGGATCCACATAGTTTGGTCGTCAATCTCGCAAAGCTTTAATGACGAAAGTCTCATTGCTTTGACGTCAATGTGTCTACAATATAGGGGAAGTCTGATGCTTATGATGTCAATTCGCATCTAACATATCACACACCTCATGGTTAAGATACCAGTAACTATCCAAAATTATACAATTATTATGACACAAACCCATTATCTGTATGGTAAAGGTATATAGTTTGAAATACGTTTTAAACGTGACAAAAGTATGGTTATTGCATAAACATGTATCCAATATGATAAGTTCGTATGACGCAAACGTTTACAACATATCCGAAGAACCATAGCTATGATGGCACGACATCTACAACAAAAACTATTTACGTGGACAAATGATTTTGAAGCGTGTGTGGGCAAAACGTACATAAATTATTGATGTAATGAGATTCGTATTATCGTTATCCATACACATATGACTTTTAATGTGACTGAATTGTCGTGTACTTGGAACAGAGTTTAAAGTAACAATAATCTCGTTGATTTAGCCATCAATTTCATGTTGAAAACAATAATATTTAACATTAAAATATTTCATTATTTAAAGAAAAAGTAATAGTTGTACATGTAATTTTAAAGAAATAATATATTTTTTTTTAGTTTAATTATGAACTTTGTACAACTTGCTCATTGCTTTTCTCCTTGTTAGGGCAGACTGCTCCACAGTGGATGCCCCGGGACAAATTCCGGACCATGGTGGCCTCACGGAGTTTGGAAAGGTAAGTGGTAATATTTTATACAACTCAAGAAGCTGTCACAGGCTATGTAGAGTATTCACATAATGAAAAAACCAACATAACTTATATTACGAAATCGACTCATTACTGACATGGAAAGTAAAACGAATATGTTTTCTTCTATAAATTGTAAACGCTTGTTAAAAAAAAGTGTGATTGCAGAAGATGATATATATCTGGAGTAGAGATGTTGGAATATAAAATGTAATTTTCAATTAGTTGATAGTGTTGCGAAGCATATACAGGGCGATTCAAGAAATCCGTAACACGTTCCTAACTCCGTTCCTAGTGCACATACATTTTTGAAACAAAATATGTTAATACCAAAGTGCATGTGCTGAATCACGTGGTAATGCTTCTGAAATCAGGGGCGTCTCGGGAATACCTCTACGATGGGGGCAACTCTAAAATTTTAAATAGCAAGAGGGGTTGATTTTGCCCCCATTGAAAATATCGCTAAATTTTGAACAACTTTTAGAGGAAACTTAATTCTATAGCTCATATCCTTTGGTAGCTAGAAGAATTAATTGCTGGTCGAAATTAACACGGTGTAATTGGTTTTCGAGATTTTCAGATGCTGTAACTCAAAAAGAAAAGCAAATAAAGGTTCCAAACAAATAATAAATACTAAATGGGATATGCGAAATAAAAGAGTGAACCATTCAAAGCAGAGGCGTCCCGGGAATACTGTTACGGGAGGCAACTCCAAAGTTTTTAATAGATGCAATGATTGATTTTGCTTTTTTGAAACAAACATGAAATTTTGAACAACTTTCAGAGGAACTTATTTTTTAAAGTCTTCAGTTACAACAGCTACCTGGTAAGTTAACTGTTAACCTGCAAATTATTATTTTTTAATTGCCAAACGTTACGAGATATTAAACAATGTTTCCTTTAAAAGTTGTTCAAAATGTCATGTTTGTTTCAATGAGAGTAAAATCAACCATTGTTTCTATTTAAAATTTTGAAGTTGCCCCCCGTAACATTATTCCTGTGTTTTTGAAATTTTCACCCTTTTATTTTGCATCCCCTTTTAGTATTTCGCTTTTGTTCGGAACCTCTATTTGCTTTTCCTTCTGAGTTACAGTATCCAAACCTCCCGAAAACCTTTTACATCATTTTAATTTCGAACACCAATTTGTTTTTCTAGCTGCCAAATGAATGAGCTATCGAATTATGTTTCATCTAAAAGTTGTTCAAAATTTAGCGATTATTTCAATAGGGGCAAAATCAACTCCTGTTGCCATTTAAAATTATGGAGTTGCTACCTCCCCTCCAGAAGAGGTATTCCCGAGACACCCCTGTTTTTAGAACCATTACCACGTGATTCGGCACATGCATTTTGGTATTACCATTTTCTTGTTTCAAAGATTTCTGTGTTCTAGGAGCTGAGGTAGGGCCTTGTTACGGATTCCGTGAATCACCCTATATATATATAAATCACAGCCATATTCAATCCACTAGTGGATGAGGCCTCTCCCCGAAGGGAGGAGTTGGTCTACTGCTCCCACGCTGACCAGACGGGTTGGGAGAGGAGGGCCGAAGCTCTCACTGTGATCGCTATTGTATTTTATCCACAGCAGCTCCCCAATTGTCCTCACGATGCTGGGTCAACACCGAAATTTTTGAGCCCCCACCGGGAATCGAACCCGGGACCGCTCGCAATGAAGTCGAGCGCGCTACCGACTAGGCTACGCAGGAGCTATATATATATTTCAAACGGCATTGGGTCAGTTTGTTGAATATTTGATATAAACTACACTGTTAAAACTTTTCAAAAGCATTTCTGGAAACAATAGGAGATTGGTCATATCCACTGCATTGGCTAATGAAAACTATCTGCTTTTCAGTTTGAAGGAAAATAAACAAATATAAACCTGAAGAGAAATTTGATCCCGGGTTGTTCAGTTAGAAGTCCAGTGTCTTACTGACTGGACTAAACTGCCAGTGATAAGAAAGCACTAGATAAAAACAGTATATAAGGACAAGCATACGTTGCTCGAAGCCTGGAAACATACACAAAGTTAGTCCCACGTCTTAGGATATGTTTTAATCACTTTTTTTCTATTTGTTAATTCGAAATCGCAATCACCCATTCACTTAGAATATTTCCCATTTCTACTAAAAATACGTGATCAAAATATCATCATCAAACAGATTGTCAGAATTGCATGTTTTGGTTACGATAAGAAACATTTTTCTCTTTCTGCGCATGTGCGAAAATCGCACTGGAACTGAAAACTGAGGACCTTCAGTAATGCAAAGAAATCTATCGACGTTTTTAAGGATTACTCTGAAACGTATTATTCTCCTCTGAAACATTACTGAATATATGAACATATTCTTAACAGTGTGTTGATGATAAACAAAATATCTGAAGTACATAATTCAATTGTTGCGAACTAAATAATTCACTAAATTAAATGATGATGAATGTGATTACTTTGAATATGTAACCTTGTATAGGCCTGATAAACTGATACATATATCTTCATAGTTTGCTGTACTGGATTTTCTGCTTCACATATGATAAACAGCAAGTAATACAAAGTGTCTGATAAACTGAGGTACTAACATTTGACAAAATATGCATTCATAAAAGCTTGGCACCACTGCTACCCAACAACTTTAAATTTTATCTATTTAGGTTTAGTTTATTTCTTTTTTTTTTTAAAAAAAAAAACTTACTTTCTAACAATTCTGGTATATAAACAAATATTCATACTTGTTGAACCATTGCAAGAAATTGATTTAGGACTCAATGCTATAAAATCTGAATCTCAAAAATGAATTGTTCCTAATAAATATTGTAGTTTTGGCCCAAGATATACTTCTGCCAAGGTTATTCTTGCAATAACTGAACACCATATGCATACAATTACACAGTAAAATCAGTAACCAAAGAATATATAGCACAAGGTCTTCAGAACGATAAATTTGAGAAAATATGTTTTGATTTTCCATTCAAATTTGTTTATAATAATCATATACGTTCAAAGAATAATCATTTTTTCTATCGTGTTAACGCTATTAGATGGATTTGGTCTTTAATAATGGTTTAGTGATTATACGTAATAATTTGTTTTGAATGGAATTTTAATTTTAATTTTATTTATGGCTTTAGGTATCTAAGGCTAAGGCCGGGATAGGGGAAGGTGAAAAATTTGAGAACGTGTCGGTCAGGGCCTATGTTCAAGATGCCATCTCGGCGCTTGCCTGATTTGACAGAGGAAAAACCGTAGAAAACTCTCAGTGAGCAGCGAACCAGCGATATTACGTCAACGCTCTACCGCTGAGCTACGGTGACTCAGAAGTGCTTATAACGAAAACAAATGGAAAAAAAAAGCACAAATGATAATGAAAATTGGAGTATGTTAACGTAGCCCAAAAATATCTAGTTTAGTTAACGCAAGAAGAGAAATGTAAATTTATAATTGTAAACGATTGAGAGGACGAATTTGACCAACAAAATAATGTACGAGAATGAACATAATGTCACAGTCATGTACACATGAAAATAATGTCTATTTTGAAACACTTTCAATGTTATAATTAATACTTCCATTTACTTATTCATGGTCCCTTATTGATTATCTGAGTATTTATACAAATTCTTATATTTAGTAGTCATAGTTTTTTTTATTGTACACATTATATAATATATAATAAACAACAGTAAAGTAGTACAAGTTGTAGAGAAATCAAAGGAAAGTATTCAGACAGAAAATATATACTTTCGGAACTACCATCTTACGGCATTACTACAACTTCATATGCAACGTTCTTATACAGACACTTAATAGCACTAGCTTCCACGTATAAGTTGTACAACGTTGCCAATTCATTAGCTATATTGTCTGTGTCACATTCTAAATACAAAAATATGTACACATCCAACATTTGGAACCTATAATTCACAAACTACATGTATTCTGGCACCACGAGACGTCTGTACTCCAGCACTGATGACGAAATAATTGTCGCTAACCAGGTGGCTTGATAGAGTAATGCCGTAAGACGGCCATTTTCGACCACAATTATCTCCTCTTGTTATCATCTATATAATTTTGAACCGACAAGTGAACCACACGATATCGTGCTGCTGGGAGAAAGGATTGTAATAGTGCATTGTAAACATCTACCCTAGATGCTTATGCACCGACATGTTTCGTTTCGGCAATTTCTGACTTTCTGTAATTTTGACTTTAAAAATTTGACCATTTTACGCATTTTTTATATCCTGCCACCAGGGCGCACTTTGGTTTTCATTCATTTCATTCTTCCTTGTTAGTCGTTGATGCATGCTAATTATGGACATTTTATCCTGATCTGTTTGGGATGTACAGCCATTTTTCGGTGAAATTTGAAGACCATAAGTAGCACCTCCTGTGAGCAAAGTTCTAATTTCTATTATTGCGAATAGAGAATCTAGTCAACTGAATTTTTATCCTCTTCGCATGGACTGTGCTGGTTCTACGCTATTTCAAATTTCTTCAATGAAAAAGCAGATTCCCCATAATGCGCTACTATCCCCATGATGAATGATCGGTTTTTAATCCAAGATGGCGGACAGAGGGGATACATGTGATTGTGATCTCTCGGATTTGGCCTTAATTTTAAGTGTTATTGCCCTGTGTAGTGTGCTCTTTTGGATGCCAGTGATTGACTGTTGTCAGGTGAGTTTAAGTGACGAACAAAATAATGGATACATGTGGTTGTTCAGTTTTAGAAGATACAGTTTTCCAGCGGCAAGCTGTACAACTCGTGTGCTCTTCAAGTGTGATGGCCGCTCTCCGCTTCTTCGTCTACGTGGTAAGCCCAGTCCCAGTTACGGTGCAGTGTCTCCAACCATGAATATATTGCTTTACATTGTGAGCAGTGTCCTAATCTCTGTTGACGTCTCTATCGATCCCGGTCCACCCCTCGCTCCGTGTAGTAGTAAGACCTTGTGTGATAGTGATATTTTCTTAATATATTCTCAGAATGTGCAAAGTCTTTGTAATAAACTATCAACTGTGGATATGTTCAAGAGTGAATTATCAACTTACGATGTGTTGGGATTTTCTTAGATGTGGACTACTGACAGCTTTTCGGACAGCGAGATTACGCTTAGAAACTATCAGGTTTACAGGCGGGACCGTGGCTCTAGGAAAGGGAGTGTCATGCTACTAGTTCATGATCGTTGGCCTTCTGTCAGACGCTATGATTTAGAAAGAAACTGAGAGTTGTTATGGGTTGAGATACAAGGAAAACATTTCCTATTATTAATCGGCTGTTACTATAGAAACCCCAGAAAAAAATATAAACTCTTTAGATATTTTAATCGATTTTGTCCTTACTGCAATCAAAGAACGTGATATATGCATCGTTGGAGACTTTAACATACATATCAGCTGGGATACAAACACGAGTGGTGCATGTACTGACCAGCCGGATAGATGGTTCTTCGAACATTTCATTGAAGGTCTTGGTCTATTCCCACATAACATGGTTCCAACTAGAGGTAATTCTGTTCTAGATTTAGTTCTATCCACCCTCGAAAAAGTGAAGGTCACTCCAGGTAGAAATATTTTCGACACAACAGACCACCTGTCGTTAGACATTGAACTACAGTTTCCTCGCTCTCACCGTTGTTCTATTCAGCGAACTATGCCCCTGTGGAACAAAACGAATAGGGACTTAGTGGCAACTGCAATAAAAGCAATACCGTGTTAAATTTTAAAAGCTGGACACGTGGAAGATGTCTTGAATTTCTTTTATGGATGTTTGGACGCTGTTATAAAATACTGTGTTCCTGTCAAGAAATCAAAATCCAGTAAGTTTTCAATGTGGTATAGTCAGGAAACAAAACTTGCCCACAAGAACAAGAAGTGTGAATGGTCGCTCTGGAAACAGTATCCCAATAATAAAACTCATAATGTTTTCATCCAACAACGCAAGTTATGTAAAGCTCTCCTCTGTAGAGATTATGATAATTATATTGAATCTGATTCATCACAAGCTGTAACTAATCCTAAACGCTTCAGGTCTCTTATACGTAAACTGCAGGCGACAAAACTCAGGTCCACCATCTCTAGTGTCATACAGTGACTGTACTGCTTCGTTCAACGAAAGGGTTGATTTATTTAATGACTGCTTCTATGACAATTTTAATGCTTGTTCATATCCTCCACTTTTTCCTGATGTAAAGTCTAAAACTCCCCATTGCGTATCAGATATAAACACAACCGCTGTGGTAGTGTATCGTCTTCTAACATCTCTAAAATCCTCCAGAGCCTCTGGAGCTGACAAACTAAATTCTATATTTCTGATTAAACTAGAAAACCATTATCTGCACCTCTCACCATTCTTTTCAATAGGTGCTTCTCGGAGAGTTATTTCCCAAACTCCTGGAAACAAGCAAATATTACTCCGGTTTACAAAAAAGGTGAAAACTACTTTATTAGTTCATATAGACCTATTTCCGTTCTTTCTGCCCTCGGTTCAATTTGTGTAAAAAATCATCACAGACAGGATTCAAAATTATGTCCTCCGATTTTTTTCTTCCTCCCAGCATGGCTTTGTACCGAATGGTTAGTGTGAAACCAACTTAGCTGTCCTACAGTCTCACGCCAAGGACGCCCTAGCAAATAGCAAGAACTTGACGCCATATACCTAGACTTCTCCAAAGCATTTGAAACTGTCAATCACAAACTTCTTATACACATGCTTGCTTCCAGATTTAGTGTACACGGACCCCTCCTTCAGCTTCTAACATCATATTTGTCTGACACAGAACAACGTGTTGTCTTGTCTGGTAGCACATCCAAGTGGCTCCCCATGCTTTCAGGTGTCCCTCAAGGAAGTTCCTTAGGGCCAGTTTTATTTTCTCTCTTCATTGATGACTTATGTGAACAGATATATACTTCCTGCTCCGTACTTCTTTATGCTGATGACTGCAAAAGTTTGAAAATAATTAAATCTACAGAAAATACTTTCTTCCTTCAAACCGCTATAGATTCTGTTGAAATATGGTATAATAATTGGTTACTGAAGGTCAATCCTTGCACAACTGCTGCAATGCGTTTCTCATAACACTGAAAACCCATAACACAAAACCATAACACACTGAAAACACATAACACAAAATGTACGTACACATTAGCCTCATCTAATATACCGTGGGTAGACCATTACAAAGACCTGGGTATCATATTTGATAAAAAAAAACTCAATTTTACTCCCCACATTGAATTCGTAACTTCTAAAGCACTCAAACTTCTTGGACTTCTCTACAGGTTTACCGATATTAAAGATTTCAGAGCTCTTCGGTCATATTTTCTCACTTGTGTGCTTCCTACTATTGAATACTACTGTTCATGCATCTGGTCTATGGCTTGTGAAACCAACTTATCTAAATTGCACAAAGTCCAAAATTTCTTTATCCGCATTGTACAACACAGGGTACCCTACCTCCAACACAAATCTAATGTAGATATTTTGAATTCTCTTGACTTAAAAAACATAGACACACGATGAAAACTAAATGACTTATTTTTGTATATATAACATAATGCAAAGCACACTCAGGACCAATCTTCCACTTTTTAACCTAAGAGTACCCAGAAAAAAAAAATCTAACTCACAACATCATTTCTACCTCTTAAAACCGAGATTATGTTTGGTCCGATCTCTTGTATATAGATTATCACATTTTTACAAAACTCTTCCTTTGCCACCAGATTTCTGCCTCAGTAAAAGTAAATTTCTAAAGGCTTGTTATATGAATCTAGAATGAATGAATGAAAAAAATGATAGTATTTCCTATTGCATAAGTCGTTGTTGTTATATTATTTTTATTATTGTTATTACTGTTTATTGTTTGTTACAAGAGCGGTGTAAAATGGCTTTTGCTGTATCCGTGCTAACTTCTAATAAGTAAATAAATAAACGTTTTAAACAGGGCCACCATAGAATAATCACACAGGTAATGAGTTACCGAAAATGTATTTTAATAATCATGTTGTGTTATAGGAAAGATTTGATTTGATTGAACATTGAATAAATCATATTATTTTCGGTGATATTTGACAAGTTGGTTCATATGCTTTTCCTAGATTTTCTTTTATGATGTGATTGTTATATAATGAATTATGCTTTGACATGGAAGTGGTTGTTGAAGAAGAGGGCAAACAAAACTTAAGAGAACAGTAACCGCAGAAGATAAAAACTGGGTTGCAGACGACTTGATTACTTGACATGATGCACACATCGTTCTGAATCAGAGACTTGAAGCAAACATCTTACATACCAGTATTCTGGAAATGCAGGAAATCACGTAGGATGTACTCTGGTTTTGTCCTGGCATACTAGTCCATGTTCTTGAACGCTGAAACATCAAGCTGATCCTGGATGTAGTCTTGGATGATGATAGTGGAAGTCCTGTCCTTTGATGTCTTTTGATGGATAGAAGAGTCTCGTTTGCACCACTGATTTCTTCCAGAAGTTCTTCTTCTGCCTCAAATAATTTCGACAGCCAGTCGTTCTAGGATCACCTTTACGATGACGTTCGGATACCGCTGTTGAACATTTTGAGCATTGGTACCAGCTTGTCCAGACCATACCTCAACGACGAATAAGAAATTCTCAGCTGCAGGGATTTAGTCCATTCGTTCTTGAAGATACTCCTCACGATGATTGGTGCCAAACTTGCCAAACTCGGTAGAACTAACCATAAATCTTTGGAATGAATCCTGGAGGGTTTGAAGTTGCTGTCTAACTAGTGGTTCGAAGTAGTTGCGTGTTGTCTCCCGGAGGTAGATGTGAAGTCACCAATCATGCCATCTGCGAATCATGCCAAGAGATAAGTTCTTGGATGCTGTAAGAATGACTAATCTTGTTTAAGCTCTTCACGAAATCTTCGGTATCCTTCTCTCCTTGAAAACTCAAAGTCCGATTCAATTGAACGGCATATTTGCGTCCACACTTATCAATGTTCTCAGTTCTCTTGAGAGGGATGTTGAATTTTTAGATTGTGTCCACAACGTCAGTAACGAAGGTAATTTTCGTAGCCGTGTCTTCATCGCTGCAGAGAATTACTTTGTAATATTCTTTGAAATGATGTCAAGATCCTTCTTTACAGATTCCAAGTACGAGGCTGAAGCATTGAAGTTTTCCAATCCAAGTTTTCGAGCTTTCAACAGTTCCCACTCCTGAATATGTGAAGTCAGGACATATTGCTTGTTCAGACTCCTTGCCTGTTCCTCGATGGAACTCTTCCTCGATGTATTCTCAAATCTCCAAGAATCTGTCGCGACTGGAATTTTCTTCTTCTACTTGTTTCTTCGCGATTTGCAGTTGATTATACTAGAGAGGACACTCCTTTACCTTCATGTGATTGGTAACTACTTTGAGTCTTCCTGTGCTGTTTCATGAACTTGATCAACTGCTCTTTTGGCAATCACCATTTCCTGATTACAGTAAGTCAGGAGTTGGGTCGTGTCAATGCTCGTGAGATCTCAGGAAGTGAAGCATATACACTATTGTATGTCACCTAGTTTCTAAAGAGAAGAAGAAATAAACATGTTTGTTTTGATCGTTATACTTACTCTGTGTTTGTGTTTCTGTCTAGTGCTATAGCGCCGTAACGTACACAGTAAGTTATCCTCTCTCTATAAGTACTGTTTCTTCCAGGCATAGTTTCGGGAGAGCTTTGCCCCCCGAAGGTTTTCAATCGCCCCCCCCAAATAATTAGTGTTAGCGCTTATATTACTCAAACTTATACTGAAATAATCCATTACCCAATACCAAAGTAGATTTGCCAGACATGGCTCCTACCTCTTGTCTACCGTGTAAAGTCCAGGTTTCACTCATTCCTGGTGTGAAAGCCGACCAGGTAGCAGTGCGGCTTAAGGCGTTAGGGCCACGATTTAAGTCCCGGGTTTTAATCCCAGCATGGGCATAGATGTTTGTGGATTTTAACTGGCTGTATAATGAGCGAATCGTGACTGGCCGAAGTCAAAAGTTACTAGACTGCCCCATATAAAAGTGAAGCTTTTACTCTAATATAAATCAAGTAGATGAGTTAGGAAGAATTAACCATTAAACTAAACTTCTTTACGCGAGTTAGATTTAATAAATCTAAACAAAAAACATAAGTTTTAGGGAAGTAAATGACAGATTAGGATAGGTCGTTTTGAGGGCCATTTTAACGGTTAGATTTGAAATAGACTTCAATTCCCTATCCATATCCTTATTCATTACCTAAACCACTTCTCACCTTCTTCACAATGGGCAAAAAAGGAGTAAAGAATAAGAGGAAGAGCAATAGTCCAGCTTCAACTTCGAATGCAGATAAAATACATATTAAAGAAGCTAAATCCAATACAAAGACACCATCAAATAAGAGGGAAGATTTTCTCAAAGATTCAGCGGAAGTTTAAAATGTTCAGGCTAAACTAAGAAGCACAAAAAAGGGAATAAAAAAAGAAGAGATCGCTACTTCAGATGCAAGAAGGAAGCAGAATGAGGACAGCAATATCCAAAAAATGGTTAAGGATTTGTTCGAGAATGAAGATTCTTCAGACCAAAGTGAAGAGGAAAGCATCCCTCCACCTTCTCCTAAGCCTAAAGATACCCATACTCAATCAAATGATCCTTTGACACATTCTTGCCCTACGATGAAGCAAAACGAAATTAACAATTCTCAAGCTTTTGAAGTTACTGATAACACTCAAGAATTAAATGAAGAACAAAGAAAAGATAGATTCATTCAAAGCCATAAGAATGCTATATATGTAGATGAGCTTAGCAACATTAAAAAAAATAATATTTGGACCCTATTAAATTCAACCAGGCAATGACACATAAAAATTCCAAACTTAGAAATGACAGTTTTTCCAAGAGATAAACACTCCAAACTTGAAATTCACTTTAAAGACAAGGAAAGCTATGAAAATTTTAGAGACCATTATCCGAAAGAGCTTTTGGGAGAGAACCACTCTTTTTTCATTCCTATGCAGAGGCAATCCCGAAACCGCAATTTCCCAAATGAAATACTACTTTTACCTGCGTAATTACTGGAGTACCAATACAAACAAAAACAGAGGACTTCAAGCGTTTTCTAAAAAAGAAATTACCTTTTACAAACTTATTAAGAATCAGAGGCGAAAAGGGACCCTTTCCATTGATCAGACTGTTCACCAAAGATCCAACACTGGTCAGCACATTAATAACTAATGGAATAACAATCGGATTTAACAGATACAGAGTGGAAGCTTCACGCTCAAATTCCAGACCTTTGCCATGCTGGAGGTGTTATAAATACCATGCAACACAACCGTGTAACAATGCCATGGTCTGCTTTAAATGTGGGGATCCGCATTCCAGTTATTATTGCACAATAACGCCAAATATCAACTATTGTGTCACATGCCGTTTTGAGGACCACCGTACCGGAAACTCTACCTGTCCGAAGAGGCCAAAGAAACCTGTTCCGAACCCCCCATAAAAATCTTTCGGGACAATCAAAATTCATCAGAAATAAAGAAGAATCAAACCAACTCAGCTTCTGGAGATATCTCAACTATTGAAAAAATTTACAAAAATCAGATAATATAGTTAATGTCTAGCAAGAACATACTTCTAGAATGGTAAAATGGGTTACTTCTGTGCTCAGCTTGGTCTTCCCGGAAAAAAACACCACAACAATTGTCTTCAATTATGAATCCTGCCTCACAAGAATTACTTCAATGTCATCTCAGCATTTTAAAATCTGTGGACGGCCATATATTGGTGATCAAGGAACCATTCAAATGGAAAATGAAGAACAACTATGATGATCCTGTGCCGGAAGATGACTCTGAAATAAACTCACAAACAGATGAAAACAACTAAAAACAAAGAAAACTTGTTGGATGTTCCACAACTTTTATATAATCTGATAAGATGTCTTTGGGGACCCAACGAACTTCTTAACTTCTCAACATTGAAATTCTGCAAGGATATATTATTGCCCTTCCAAACACCTTCCAAACAGAAAGATTTTTTAGTGTACCTAAGAATATTAAACAATATTCAAATAGTTTTTAAGCGATATTGCATATAGTTATGCCTTTGTTCCCATTAAATCACTCATTCCTTTATAGGCAATTTAACATATTAAAATTCAATCGATGGAAATTAAATTCTATTTAGATTATTAATTAAACTTTAATTAATTATCTAAGGAATCTTCTAATGTTCAGCTATCACAAGAGTTGACTATACTAAAGAATACTATCAAATAATAATTTGGATCTCAACTCTCTCCTCTAAATCAAAATTAATGAATTAATTAAGGAGTCCTGTGCGGTTGATCAAACAACAAATTAATTTAAACGCAATCTAAACTTTTTGCCCACTTCCAGTTCATGTGGTTAAGAAAAGTGCTGGTTGTTTGCTGGCGGGAGCGTGTGTGTTCTGGTACAGTTTCTGTTATTTTGATCTAATAGAAATATCTAACAATAAATCACATTATGCCCAGGACGAAAGTGGCCTAATCGGCCAGAAGTCCAGCCTGGGTGGCCCTGCGGGCCCAGTTAATTTACTTTATTCATCATCTAATTTACATTCCAGCAGCAGCTGGCGTGAAAGTGGCAGGTAAGGGGTAGAGACTCTCCCCACAGGCTAGGCACCGAAGTGCTGGAAGGGGTAACTGGGCTAGAAAACTGAATCTACGAAAAGCATTTCCGAGTGAAGACTTATTACGCTAGAATCGACCAATAATATTAATAATAAATTTCAATAAAACACGGTGTACAAACTTCGTACACTGTGCTGATCTAGTGCACCAAATATTTTTAATATTGTATCACTGGTTCACGCTAGAGGGCTTTCTCATAACAGAACTTCTAAATAGGTATGTGCTAAGAAAATTAAAAATCAATGAGAACTTGAATACGTATTTTATTTGCAATAATAGAAACTAGAGCTCTGCTCACAGAGACGCTACTTACGGTCTTCACATTTCGCCGAAGAATGGCTGTGAAGCAAAAAACAAACAGAATAAAATGGTTGTATTGGGGTATAGTAAACAACTAACAAGGAAGAAAGTAATGGATGAAAAATAAAACATGCTCTTGCAGCAGAATGAAAAAAAAATGCGTAAAAGGGTTCAAAATCAAAATTACCGAGAACCAGACGTTGCCGAAGCAAGAGCATGTAGTTGCATATGCACGCCAAGTCTGTGTATATAATGCAGTATTTCAATCATTTTTCCTAGCAGTTCTTATGTGTGGTTGCCTTGTGAGACACACTGTATAAAATACGGAGGTTTGTTCAGTTTGAATTAATAAAAATTCCGCACTGTATATTCAAATATATTTTAAATATTCTTGATATACAGATGACTTTGAAATAACAGCGAAATTGTATTCACAGTCAACGTCAATAATGCTTTCACTTTAGAACTACGTAGGGTAAAAATGAATCTATAATTAATATCCTTATGACATGCCGTGTGCTAATTGATTCTTGAATATTGTGGGTGGTGTCATTTTCTTTCTTACCAAACAAACATTCCGGAAAATGATGATGAACACCTGACAACTGCAACGGGGGGAGGGAGAGAGCGAACATCAGAATTCTAAATTTCTTTAATTCTTCGTTATAGTTTAGAAAATCTAGTGAAAAAATATCCCTGAGATAAAATGCAATAATTATTTTGCTGTCTATACAGAGAGAGTTCACGTCATACTGTTTTAAGACAGGGAACTGGATGCCATTTTGAATAGATGCGATAAAAATTTGTTTTTTCCTTTATCTCATATACGGTATCTAGTACAGAAATTTTGTAGGAGTACAAAATGAAATAGCGTTTTTAGTCACTATTACAATTTACCCTTAGCATAAAGTAACCATCATCCCCTTATCACCTGTTTTAATATAAAATTCAACTCTTAACAGGAAAATGAATTTAGCACATCGATTTTTTATTTCAGTGTGAGGCAAAAGTGTGGGAACACACTCGTGAGTCGAAAATGGCTATAGGGAGTTGGAGAATATTTTGGATACCGGCGATGGAAAGTCGGGCTTCATGTCGGCCACATTGAAATATGCCATCTTGGATTTGTGTCTAAAATGTTAAATGGAAAGGGCTTCATCGTCTGATATATCGTTTTAGGTTAGCTCGTTCTCAGAAATTCTACTGTAAAGAAAATTTGAACAAACATGTATTTGGTTAGGGGATAAGGCTCTCTCACATAAGAATTTGACCTGAGTTAAAAAAAGGAAAAAAAAATCGTTCATAAGACTTGAAAATTTAATACAATCTTAGCAAATCGAGCCGAAAAGGATGATTCCAGCAATTCAGTTTACAAGGATTAAGATAATAATAGTCTTGCCAAAAAAAAAATCCTTCTTAAGCGTATAAGGTCTCTATTCTTTTTGGGAGTCGAACGGAGAACCACTAGCATAACGATCAAATCCTGTACTCACAAGGTCACGGAATAAATTGTTCCACTTCACTTTCCAGGCGTTATATATAATTAGTTCATCACATTGCAAGAAATGACAGGAGTAGAAGTGTAGAAGTAGGCAGAGATTAGTTAGAAAATGGTGACGGAACTTCATCGCTTCAAGACGACAGCGACAATGCATCGAAACAAAATTCTAGTATGTTTCAAGTTTGACAATCTTTCTCGTATAACCGCATGTTCTAAGAAGCTTGTGTTACGTTAGTATAAGAACCAGTAACAATGTTGTTGGAACAAGCCACTTATGTTGTTCAAACAAGTTTGTTTCATTCTTGTTTATTAAGTTTAACACAATATCAAGTTTTACAAGCTAAGAGCAATTGACTGACAAACTTGTCCGAAATTGACATGTTATATGGGTGATATCTGGATGGTTTTGAATTCAGCCGTTGAAGGTGATTCAACATTGCGCTAACTATTTATGAACGGATCTGGATTATGCTGATAACTGGTGTTCAATTACCAGGATGATTCCAGCTGAATTCAACATTCGTCATTTGCAGAGAGCAGATGAAGCACACGTAACCCCATTCAAGATATTAAAGAAATTTGAGGAGGTTGGAACTGTGCGCAACATGAGTAGTAGTGAAAGACCAAGAGAACCGCAAAATCAAGTACGGTAACCACTGTGAAGAGCTTTGCACACATTACTCGACGATTACGCGCGAAATAATCTGCTGTCTATCAGACGTCCGTATAATGGGTGTTGTCTGAAAGCAAGAAACGTCCGTATAAGCTGCAAATACAAATACATGTAAATAGGAATGACCCAGACAGGCGGATACAGTAAGCACAATAGACTCTAGAATGCTGCTATGAGGGTTCAATCATTTTTGCCAGACGTGTAACGGTGAGGTCCTGATCTATATCCACGATGAAGACAATAAACAGAACCATCATCATTGATCTGATGTCAACCTATCATCGACAGATGACAGTGCAGCATGGTCATTGTGTGGCGTCGGACGTGGTGCATACGAATTGTGAGACCGGTGTTCATCCATAGCAATTTTAATGGTGAACGATATCTAGACATATTGGCAACTAAAATTCGCCATCGTGGATTTAAGCCGAAAATTTAAAAAGGGGAGATATCGTGTGACCTCGTTTCCAGAAATTTAAATGTGAAGTCCTTTTTACCCTTAAAAATAATATTTGACTCACTTCATTATTTGCTCTATATGTCGGTCAAACTATACGTCATTTTCTCCAAACCTTATAGTCCCTACCTAGCACATCGAATTTAACGGTAATCTATCTATTCTGGATCCGCTGTTGGAAATGGTTTAGGTCGTTTAACTTTACGCTATAGCCATATTTTGATAGCTCCAGAGAACATATAAACAAGGAATCTACTCGATGGCCCCGCGCTGACCGATCTAAGATCCCGAGATCCACAAGTGTTCTTACCTGCAGAATAGGGCAGGACCACGAAAAGGGAGGTGAATTCTCATCAGGATTTAGCAGTGAGAGGAACGCGCTCTCACAAAGTTCTTATTCGCCAGTCAACTTGCCATAGATGCGTACCCCAACATGAGCTAGCCCCAATTCGTGGATCCCATATCCCACACACGCCATGACCTTGCTCTTGAAACCTGCTGTACTGACATCTGTAGATGATATGTTCTTATCAGACCCTTAACAATAATTCAATTTATCACCTTTTCAATATGGCATTCACACTAAATACGACATTGGAGATTCATTGTATCGCTCTGCAGCACATTCTGCTAACTATAACCGACTGTCTGGATTATCCTCACTTACGTATTTTAACATTTTCAGCTTTTATAATGCCATATGTTTTCATCAGGAAACCGTAATAGTCACCACTGTCTGACAGCTACTATCGCCAGTACTGCGTGTAGGGTTTTCCCACGGTTGTCGCAAGTGTTCTTGTCGTGTTTTCACCGATTGCGGTCTTGGTCGTCCACTGCGCCCCTATGGCGCACAGGTCCTGTCTCTTTAAATGTCTTTAATATCTCACAATTGTTGCGTTTTCTCCGTCATTTCTCTGCGGAAGACGTGCATTCAACTAATCTGCAATTACCCTGGTGCTAGGAGCACAACTCACCAGCACAAACTCCATCTGTTCATGAAGGGTTATCGCCATTCACAATCACCTGCAACGACAGAATGACAAACCGTTTCATCAAGTACCAGACTTCATAGTTCCTAACACCTAAACAAATAAACATAGATAAAAACGACTTGACATTTGAATTTTTGGGAATGAGGTAGCATAAAACGATACGTAACATGATGATGCTCTTTGTATTAAAATTCTAGACAAACCCAAGATGGCGACTTTGAGATATGGAGCCCGTCTCTTTATCACCGATATCCATCGTTTGCTCTAACTAGTTATAGCCATTTTCGTCTAAACAGTGTGTTCCCAGATTTTTGCCTCACCCTGAAATTAAAAAAGTCTAATCTATCAAACCTTAAATAAATATCTTTAGCAAATATAGATCTAGTGAACCTTGTGGTTTGCAAAAGGTTCTTGTGGAATAAACCTTTGGTGGTTATATTTTTCATGCTACGGAGTAGTTAACTGAGTAATCTGGGCTTTGTTCTATTATTTCATTTTAACTCAGGATTGGATTTAACTTCCCCAAATCTTCAAGAGCATAGGTGGTATTACCAACTTAAGAAAAATGGGTTTTAGAGAATTATCTACAAACTTTGTTAGTTACTTTCCATTAACCTTCCGTTTACCACACCAGTTTTTAAACGCGGTTTACCATGTGGGGTGCAAGTTTTTATCTTATCGATTCTTTTTGTGAATATTTCAAATGATCTCTTTCTACTGGATATCTAGACACTAATAAAACGTCTAGTGTCTTATTTATGATAAACCTTGTAATGAAAACATTACAAGAAAAAGACATGCATAAAATGTTACATTACATAATGGAGTGTATCCATAATCCTCAGGTTGCTGAACGCAAAGCGTGTAGTTGAAAATGTACAGTTTGTATCAGCAAATTTAATACTCAGAACGCTTAAATTGACGTTATTCTTGGCGATGTTCCCTGAATATCCTCCAGAAACAAGTGTTACACTGAATATCAGATTTTCTGTTTCCTTTTCTCGTCTGGAAGCAAAATTGGCATCTTCCCCTCTTCTTCCCAGTACATGTGGGGGTTTCTCCCATATGTATATATAGTCAGAAACTAGACTGAACACCAATAAACTATGGGTGTAACCAACTGACTAGCAAACAGTAACTGCATCATCAAAAGTTAACAAGTATGTTTATCTGTTTACGACAAAGGTGTTACATGGTTTATCACGTGCAGACCCTTTTGGACTTCAGCAATTTAATTAAAAATATTCCAGCGAACATTATTTTCTCGATATTTTTTAGTAACACGCGTATTAAGTATGGGTTTTAGGAAGTATACATTGAGTTTTAGGTTTGTAGAGGAGACAAACAAAAACAATCACTGAAAAACGACACTGGGATCCCTTATGAACTCCGCAGTAAACAGAATGTTAACACTACTTATAGATTTAGGTGTTACACCAAACCATCGACAAACAACCGCGTGAAATATTTATGGTTGAATAAATACAATATTAAAAGTTTAAAATATACGGAAATATTGTCCTAGCACACGGAGATGTAAACCGTTAACAATCTTATCTGATGAAATATGACCCTTCGTCAAGCAACTCTGGCTCTGGTGACAAAGGTCTGACGAGTTGACTGAAATTCAAACGGAATTGTAACTCAGGTTAAGATTTAACCTGACATGTATTCTTATGCTACTAAAAACTATGGATAGTACGTTGAATTGATGTCACGGAA
>JAGDQP010029324.1:12190-23455 GCA_022664845.1 Lepisma saccharinum | reverse complement strand
TTTATATTTCGTGTGTACTATGTACAAAGGTCCACATAACCTTTCAACATTTTTGAATTACCGAGAAAGAAAATCAAATAATAATGGTGCGTTGTGTGTTATAAACTGAGTACAAACGTACATCTCTATTTTGCATTTATCTTGCGAAGCTTGAAATATCACGCTAGCATTAATACCACAGAAAAATAAGAGCTTCCTGAATAAACTTTACTTTATGGCCCGCATCTTCCGCTAGGTATTGAAGAATGAGTTCGCTTTACATCACTTATTACTTTACCTCTAATTGTCGCAGACAATTTTATAAATATCTAGTAACAACCAGCAATCCATAAAGTATTACGAAAAACTATGTCATTATTTCGTTAAATACGCACTCGAGTTGATCAACACCCAATAAACATGGTAGCATGCGGAGGAATACTTATGAATACATTCCGTGTCAGGGTTCGATTTGCTATAAATTACGAAGGGGTGATCCTAAAGCTAGTGGTTGCTGGTAAGTTTCAAAATATTACCTGAATGGGTAGAAATACAAAGATTTTATCCCTGGTTGTGATGATATTCGGAATCAACAACCGGTGATAAAATACTCACGCCATAGGGAAGATTCCCGACATCCCTTAGCAAATCGAACACTGTTTTGTGTTATGAATGACCGTCCACAGGAAAACACTGATAGTATCTCGAGAGAGCGAAGGGGATTAGTTAAAGTCAGGTTAGATATGTTCCTGTAGACGTGATGTACATGGCGTTTAAAAGACACTGCATGGGCTTGCCCCCAATGCGCAAGATGCTAAATGGTCCCTGGTTTTTCTCTCGCCCTTTCAATTTTATTTCATCCTTGAATGACTCGAAACATTGTGTTTAGATGTGACAAAGATAAGGGGGCCCCCGTATCGGGAAGGGCGTAAGGCATAGTGCTGTTACCGCCCATACAATTCATTTTATCTTATCGAAACATTGTATACTTACTGTACTCTACATTGTGCTATTGTGTGTCCTAATCTTCAAATACGCTGTATAGTAAAATAGTCAAGAGTTTGCGTGTTGTAGATAACTGCATTCTAACTTTTCGTTTTCTGTACACCTACATATTAGGCGCTTATTATGCGTGGGGACTTGAGGTAGTATACGAGGGTAGTATACGGTAGTCTACATATGCCTCGGGCGCTGAAATACCACACAGCGGCTCTGCCTTCCAGTGTTCGATTTGTATACTTTCCACAGAGTGGGAAGAATTTGTGAGATATATAAAATGCTGTATTTTATGTCCATTTATATCCCAATTTTGAGGTTTATTTCAAAATACATGGCCAGGAAACATGTTTCCATCCCAACCATACCCGGCTACAAATCGAACACTGCTGCCTACCATATTTACTTAACCAATTATTTGCAAAATTTTTGCTGAAGACAGAAAATATACATAACCGCGTTCCAAAAATGTTGAACAAATGGGCAAAGTAATTTCAGCGCACATGAACTAATAATTATGTCTTCAGAATTACAAACGAAGTAGTTTAGTGTCAATTTAACATGTTAGTACAACTTAAGATGATTTTCGAGCTTATTTTTTAATTTGAATTTTGAGATTGTTTCCAGTTTTTTCGATACCGTCCCAATGTTGAGTAGCGACACTTGGGGGCCGGGGCGGAGGCCCGCTTGTCCCTATCCCCTTGGCGTCGCTACTGAACTAGAACAATCGTGCAACTCAAGAGTCGAAATGGAAATTTACACGAAACGGAACGCTTTAACTTCGTGAATATGCTATAGATCTTTCTAGTCTATGATTACCATATTGACGAGATGGAACAGAAAAGTTCCAGATATTCACGAACCTGAACGCGGCGTTTCGGTCTGCTCCTGCCCATTTCGATCCCTTGTGCAAATACGTACAGAATCGACTATTTACATTATAATAGTCGTGCATCAATAATTAAAGTCTATTTCTGATCACCAAGTATTATTATTTGTTACCTCTCCCATTAACTTGTAAGTGAACATGAATTTTATTCAATTTATTTATAGCCTTTAAGCATCTGTTGCTCAGTTTGAAATGTCAGATAACAAGAAGTTTGTTCAGCATGATGATTCTTCTATGCAGTGATTAAAATGCCTTGCACGTTGCTCCATGTTGTTCCATGTTTGAATGAAAACGAAGTGGAATTCAAAGGAACCGGTTGGATGAATAATCCACGCGTGAGTGACATCTCGTATCGTTGTTACGTAACACACGTGAAGTGTAAATACAACTTTGAAATGCGCGTTTGCAGGCTGCAACCGTGGGTAAATGGTTAAGGCGTCGGTTTGTTCAGTGAAAGAACCCAGGTTCGAATTGCGCCGGCGCGAGTGATTTTTTTCGTTTTTTCTTTCAAATTATATTTTTATCTGTTCATATTTCTTATTAATAATTGCTTTCTTGGATTTTTCGTAAATTATCTTAAATTAGAGATCATGGGTTAGTGGAGGTTATGTACGGTCATGAATCTTTATACTTTCGTTTCTTTCTTTCGAACGTGTGGATTACTGCCTCGACCGGGACGTGTATTCAACCCAAATTTGCACTCATAGAATTTATCTTGATTTGGTATGAGGAATTTTCCTACAAAGTTTGTTGACATATTACGTTACCACCCAACATACATATTTTGTATCAACGAAAGGTTTTCATCAAGCCAGTAAACATTATTTAGTCATGAACAGTGCCGGGTTTTGAGGAGATGTCCCGGTCGGTTTCGTGTTTTGTTCGGGTAAGATGAAAAGTATTGGAAAACAAGAAACTGACCGAGACATCTCCAAACTCGTAATGTTTGCTGTTGTCATCATCACTTAAAGTTGGCAAAGGAAATAGCTAGTAGTTTAATGGATAAAGCTCCATTAATCTGCATCAGACTTTTAGTTTCGGATGGTTCTCTCTAGATTACTGGCGAGGCTCCACCGTTCCTTCAGACAAACAGTTCTATTTAATTCAAATGGACAGAAAAAGCAAACTAAATATAATTTACAGAAATAATGCTATTAATTTTCGTTTACCTCTTTGTCCAATAAACTAATAACGTTTATCCAACATTTGACACGAAAGGCCATCGTTCTAAGTCTGTGACGTACCCAGAATATTTTTCCGGGAGGGTGTCCAAAATGAAAGACACTTTACCAATACGAGTAGACACATAAGTGACTAAAATGCTTATGAACTTATATTCTTTAAGAAATATGAGTTTATGTGAGCAATTTATTCAGCAATACTCCCCTCCCCCAACGTATTTGAATATTTACATGTATATCGAATTTTAATTTAATTTTTAAGACCTTTAGGCAACTTTGCCTCAGGCCGATTTACATATAACTAAAAAGCAACTAAGTAACACATTTTTAGTTACTTTGAAACATCACATGAAAAATACTGAAAAACAGATTTTAGACGAATTATTTGGTAAGTTATTGGCTAAAAGAAAAAGGTTATTTAGAAGATTTATGCGATGTTTGTTTTCAGGTACTGTAGATGAAAATTCATGGTCTTGTTCATGGAGCAATTCGGTCGTGTGGGATATTGCTTTCTCTCGGTCAAAGATGTTTCGGTTAAGCTAGCAACAATCGGTTCGAGCAACTCCAAGAAGACTATAATTGCATTGTAACGCTCTGTAAATCTCGTGTCATTCTGCAATCCGGGATAATTTCTTTGAAAAGCTATTTTTAAACTGTTTCCACAGCATATGTGGTTTCGGAAGAGATACTTGTGATTCGAAGAAGGAAAATATTCAATTCTAACAGATTTGGGGAACAAAAAGAAAACATAATCATGATAGCACAATAATTTGTTTTGTTTTAAGGACTGGTGCGGTGCTGTTTAAATGAATCTCGTAATGATTCATATTTCTACAGCACTAGAATGTGCACGCACCTCTTGACTGTGTAAACATTGTGAACCAAACAAGGTTACATAAAAAATTGGAATGTTTCGGTTCTTCAAAGGATATGGCCAATTGATACAGAAGCTAAAATTTATCTTCAGACCAAAAAGTTTAGTATGAACGAATATTGTTTAAATTTTATGTTCCCCTTTTGAACTGTACTTGTTGCAAATTTTAAGAAAAACAAGCTTTCAGTTTAAAAGGGGGAACTTCGCGCTGTGTTCCGCAAATTTTTGGTTAGCAATAAATTGGATGCAGACAGAAGCAGCAAATTTCGGGAGTGTGCGGATCCCCCCCCACCACTGGTTACGCTCTTGATTTAGGTGTTTATCTCTAATCTTGTACATTTCTTTGTAAAATCTAACTAAAAATGGCACTGGATATTGCGGCTTTAATTGAGACTGCTTCAGATCCCTGTCTGAAGGAACTGCGTTACGTATCTTACATTCAAGCGCGTTGATACTACTTTGTGCGTACCTTAACGATAATCTATTAAATTTTACTCTATGGCCCGCAGTTTCCGTCAGTTGTTGAGCCATATGCAGGCCCTATACTACTCATGCACTTGCAAATAATTACTACAGATACTTCTATAAGCACCTAGGGACAACCAGAAATTTAAAATGTGTCACGAAAAGCAATATCATTATTATTTAGTTAAATACGCACTCGAGTTGCACAACAGGTAAAAACCACGACGGGAAGCGAAGGAATACTAATTGCACCACTTTGTGTTAGGAATGACATTTTCCTACAGAATCAGTAGACAGTAGGCCTATGTTTTGGGTTAGTTTCAGTTAGGTTAGGACCTTTTCTTTACCACACGTGATGCACACGAAATCCTTGTACTCGTCCCAACAAACATTTAGCTTAGTAGTCCCAAGTACATTTCGCTCTCATTTCACACTTCCTTAACTCGAAACTTGCCATATTTTGCGTTGCAACACTCAGTCCTCAAAGTAGGGAACACGCCGTGCCCTTACATTTTGCATTTTAGGTTTTGCGTACTTCTACCTTTTTATTAATGGCGTACCCTTACCTTTTCTAGATCACTTCTGCAACCGCTCCCTTACCTTTTCTAACCCACTTCGAGTACTGGCATAACTTCAACACAGGTTTGAAATTTTAAATATTTCCAGTAATTTTACATTTTTTGGGAGAACTATAAAGTAAACTGCACCTCAATTATCACTCCCATCACATTACTAGATTAGGGCTAATTAAGGAGACGCCTAAATAACATAGTTGAGGAGCAAATATTGATGTTTGAAACATACGTAGAAGAAGTATAGTAACCTTAATGAATTCCATGCAAGAATATCTTTCCGTTTTCTGGGCAGCCTATCGAATGTTACAGCGTTGCTTTCCAGTTCTTTTGTCTTCTTTAATTACCTATCACACTCCCGATTCGCGAACAATGCGAATATAGTCCTAACTTCAAATATTATCCTTTTATTCCGCGTAATAGCTACTGTTAATATTTAACTCACCGCAAAAATTGTTAAATTAAGCACTATGTAGTAGTTAACAGTTTACTGTATTTGTAACGTCACTTCCTGTGTGTATTACTGGGTTAACCGGGTCGTCAATTTTCTTCGTTGAGACTGTGAATTAAGCTCATATGAAACATTGCTTCAATTATAAACAATTTTGCGAAAGTTTCAACATCCGATAAAAATAAAACTTTACGTTAAACATATTGCAAGTAAAGAAATAAAGCTTGTTAGATTCGTTAAACTAGAAACATTAACAACAAGGAAACAGGACATTCTACCTAAATGTTCTCAATAAGAACAATTCAGCAGTATCTAAAGAATAATAGTTTCAAATTCTCAAGAAATGTTACAAGACTGATGGGAGGCCACGTTTGGTCGATTTTTCTTTTGGACGATATTCCCGTTGGATGCTTTTCCCTTTTGGATGATTTTCCCTTTGAATAAATTTCCCGTTAACGAAACCTATTGGACGATTTTTCCTTTGGATGATTTTCTTTTGGATGATTTTTGTTTGGATGGTTTTCCTTTGGATGGTTTTCCTTTTGGATGCTTTTCCTTTCGAAGAATTTCCTTTGGACGCTTTTTCCTTTGGATGCCTTTCCGTTTGGATGATATTCCCGTGACTGTTTTTAATATAAAATTAATGATACATAATACAATTTTCATTGGACGATTTTCCCGTTCTAGGAAATTTCAACCAAAATATCAGTTTGGACGGTCTTCCCTTGGACGGTTTTCCCTTTGGATGATTTTCCCTTTGGATAATTTTCCCTTTGGACGCTTTTCCGGCGCTCCATCCCGAACACTCTAAACAGTATGAGTGAGTGAGTGAGTGAATGTGAGTGTATGAATCAGTAAGCCTAAAATACGCAATTTCAGGTTCCACAACTCGAATATGCTTCAAGCTACGAATATGAAATTTTGCACACCTGCACATATTTGCCATATCTCCTTAACTTTGAAAGCTCATATTCCTATTTTTAACATCTTTTTTCTTACGAAGCCTCGAAATCGCCGATTTCGCCAAAAACTCTTGTTCCTGTGTAACATGCTTCTTTCAGTGATGACGTCTTGTGACGAGCAAAACTTTGTGGGACATGCAGGAACACTGGAAGATGGCGTGAGGTGGCAAGGTTCATGATGTTCGAGACTTAGGTTTGGTGGTGGTGGGCGTGGCGGGTTAATGTTCCTCTTACATGCTGTCACCGAGGAACTTGGCTTATCCATCTTCCATTTCACCACATTTTAGGGCTGAAGAATTTGGCTGAAGTTTGCAACTCTGGTGCTTTTGCTTTGATTTCACAGGTTTTTCTACGTGTATAATATCGTTGTCGGATCTGCAATATTCCTATGTGGTAAACTATGAATTTTTCACGATGGACAAAATACATGTTTCTGGATTAAAGTCTGGAATACAATTTAGGTACTAAAAAGCTGCTATATCTAAAAAAAAGTAGTTGTTTCCACATGATTTTTTTCTACAGAATGCATAGTACACAGAACTATAAACTGGTACTAAAACATGAACAGTTAAAAAAAATCCACATAGGGAGTATTGCAGTTCCGATGACGATATTTTGTATACTCGCTTCGCTGTGCCTCTTTATCGTAACCAGACTGTCAGTGGGTTGGCCTCCTTGGTGCAGACCTTCACCCATTCCGCCGGGGGACTTCGTCCCTGTAATCTACTCGTGATGGGACACCTTCAAACCAAATTTCGTTTCTCTAGCTTCAGTGGTTTGGAAAATGGGCTTTGGGAGACCATTTTGGATTAAAGATGGCGAAATTTTTAACGTTTTCTTATATTATCGTGACCTAATCGTGACCTTCATATCATATTTCATTTCTCTATCTCGAACAGTGCGGAAAATATCTTTTAGGCTGCCATTTTGAATCCAAGATGGCGACTTTTTTTTAAAAAAAAGTAATATTTTCCTAAACTACTCTTGATAACAAACATTTATGCCAAATTTCGTATCTCTAGCTCAAACGGTGTGGAAAATGGATTATGAGGTCCACCATTTTGGTTCCAAGATTGTGTCTTTGGAGACACTTTGTAATACTTTCCTAACCGACTAATAATGATGTACTGGCATACCAAATTTCGTTATTCTAGCTCCAGCCATTTAGGCTTCATTCTTTGAAATTTTACGTTTGGCGGCCATTTTGAATAAAAGACGGCAACGTTTTCAAAATGTCGGAATTTTTCCTTTACCTACTTACCATCCTCCATCTTCATGCCAAATTTAATGTTTCTAACTTATCCCGAACACCCTAAACAATATGATGAGTGAGTGAGTCAGTTAGATTAAAATACGCAATTTCAGGGGGCCACTATTCGAATATGCTTTAAACTACGAATATGAAATTTCGCACACCTGCACATATTTGCCATATCTCCTTAACTTTGAAAGCTCATATCTTTAACATCTTTTCCTTACGGGGCCTCGAAATCCCCGATTTCGCCATAAACTCAAAGCATAACATGCAGTGATGAGGTTTTGTGACGAGCAAAACTTGGTTGCATGCACTGAAGTACATGTTGATACTTCACAAATATACAGTTTACTGTCTCAATAAAAAACTTTCACATACACATTAGTAATTGATATGAATAGAAAGGAAATAGATACATGTTTGATAAATCAAATCTCCTTTTGGTGCACTGAAACTTTTGAGCAAGTTGAATTTAAATTTATTGATGACCTTCACGCAACTTTCACACAGGCCGTTATATTTCTTGTACTTCGCGTAAAGTATTGTAAAGAAAATAATCCTTCTTTCTAAAATCAAACATTTACCTCTTCCGGGGCCGCGGGATCTCAGTGGTAAAGCGCTCGCTTCTGGTGCGTGGGATCTCCGGTTCGATCCCTGATCTACCATATGGGCTACATGATGAACAAACATTGTATGAATGGGTTTTTTCGGCATTCTCTCCTCCTTTCCTCCCATATCATCATTTCACTAAAATCATCGATTCGGCCTGCGCCAAAGTTGACTAAAGATTTTAAATAAAATTCAATATAATACAATTTTATGTGTTCTATTGTTTCTGTTAGTAAGTATTCACACGTATGTCGTCACGCATACTCCCCCTTCTATCAGATATTACTATTCTTAGTTATTCGCCAAACTCTTTATTTGGAAAAGATGGAATTCGTAAGACTATGAATTTAAAGATTATGATAAAGCACACAGTAAAGTTGAGGAATTTAGAAAACTAACTACTTCGGTAATTTATCTAATAAGTTATGTGCTGTTGATGATCTTAGGTACTTAACCATAGGAAAAAAAATAACATGCTTCTCTTGAAGAAAATAAATGAAACAATTCGTACTAAAAAGTAAAAGATAATTTTGTTTTCAAGAAAATTAACTTTTCAAAATTTTTCTATATGTGCATGACTAAAAGGAAAAGCATAGGGCACACTGCATAAAATAGCTGTGTTAATTCAACACAATGCGGTACCACTTTTGTGTGTTAAATCAACACAACACACGGTGTTGATTTCTGTACTGTGAAAAAAAAAGTTACAGCTGCAGTGAGATTTCAACATGGGTTGCTCAGTTAGAAGTCGAGCGTCTCACCGACTTGGCTAAATCGTCAGACACAAAATGTACTAGATGCAAACGATATTTAGGAACAACATTTGAATTAAACGACTACACTATAGAATTAAACAATGTATGGGATCAAATATATGTTGCTGAACCCCCAAAAGAAACTAAGTTACTTGCACGACTTATCCCTTGGTTTAATCACTTTCTATTTGTCAATTGAGAACCAGAATTCCCATTCATTGAGAATATTCTATTTCTATGAAGACAAGCAAGATGGCAACAGCCAAAGACTTGACCAGCATTACTGCTTTATCGTTACATGTCAAATGCTGCGCTTGCTTGAGAGTAACTTTATTTGTGTTTGGGGATGAGCAACATTTTTTTATCCTCTATATGGTTTCAATCTAGTGCTCTTTCCGTCTGACGATTTAGCGAATTTGGTAAGACGCTCCACTTCTAACTGAGCAACCCATGT
Source organism: Lepisma saccharinum (assembly GCA_022664845.1). Lineage (NCBI taxonomy): Eukaryota > Metazoa > Arthropoda > Insecta > Zygentoma > Lepismatidae > Lepisma > Lepisma saccharinum. The sequence continues at coordinate 14,013 of JAGDQP010029324.1, read as the reverse complement.
TCAAATCTAGTTGCAGCCGTACCTTCTTTTTTATATCTCCCAGTACCGAAAACAACACCGGGTGTGTTGATTTAACACACAAAAGTGGTAGTCACGCTGGGACACCGCATTGTGTTGAAATAACACAGCTATTTTTTACTGTGCACGCCGGTTTAATATAATTTTATTGAATACAATCACTTGATAAATTCTCCAAATCTGATGAAATATTATAATATAATGTTCTTTCACTATTGGTATATAACATGTATACAATATTCAATTATATCTCTCGCACTATACACATCTCAATATACTATATAATACTATTATACCATTCTTTTTTATTATTTACATATATTAAGGGATACTCTATAATATTAAATGAGAATTGAGGAATTTATAAAGCGACTGTATATGAGAGTACGCCCCATACCTTTCTTTTCAGTCATGCATGAATAGATTTAAAAGTAATTTTCCTGAAACCAAAATTATTTTTTACTTGATAATACGAATTGTTTTATTTGTTTTCTTTAAGAAAACCATGTTTTTAAAAGTATATATGTATATTTTTTTCTACTTTCTAGTCATAGTTAAATGAATTTGTTATAAAGAAAATTTCTTTTCAATTTTTTTATACTTATGCATGACTAAAAAGAAGAGCATGGGGCGCGCGCACTCAAATATAATCACTTTATAAATTCTTCAATTCTCATGTAATATTATATATTACCTTCATATATATCAACAATAGACAAGTTAGACCTACGATTCTGCTAACAATCGCGAACGCTTCGGTACCTTGATAATGTTTTAGCCATGCAAGCATTATCTTTTGTAAAATAGGCTGACAACTGCAGTGCTTAGGTTCGGAAAATCCACAGTACTTGTGTCAAATTGTGTATATGCCACGTTTGGTGCAGCTATAAGTGAATGGAAGCAATTTGAATAATAGATTATTTTAAAAACTGGGCTGGCAACACTCAACTATTGCACAAATCAAGACAGTTTCGACAACTCTGAGCTAATCTAGTTAAGATCTCTCGAACGATACCTCATGCATGTGTTGACACCCTCTGGTTCCTGAGATATATTTTTTGACATGCGCTGGCAAACTCTCAACGGGGTTCCTCGGGAGTGGGAACATCAAACAATGTTTCTGCCACGTTTGGTGCTGTTATGACTAAAATAATGGAAACAGGTTTAAAAATAAATTTATAGAAAATAGGCTGGCAACACTGGTAAGTGGGTTGCTTGGTAACGTAGGTCCTCTAATTATTTGGTATTTGTCGAATAATTTTCATACCAAGTTTGGCGCAACTAGGTATGAGTGAATGGAAGTAATTTGAACAATTGTTTTTATTAAATATGGGCTGACAGCACTGAACCACTGCACCAATCAAGCAAGTAACAATGGAATATTGTATTGTCATCCGTCTTACGTCGCTGTGCAAACTTTCTTCATTGTCGGAAAATGAGTTAAATTAAGGTTGCAAAATTTGAGGACACGGTTGTAACATTTTGAGATAAAGAAAAGCATTCAAAAATATACTCAATTATAAAAGAAAAAAGCATATTATTGCATTTGGGTTCATTTCAGAACTACAAGCTGGTGTCCAACTTTAGTACGAAAACTTCTATTTTCGTCGATATTACGTGGTAAACGCAACATTAATGGCATTGGTTACCTCCTAAAACTTGATTACAAAGTTTTGTCCGTCACGGAGAAAGCCATATTCTGAAATTCTGATTTTCTGAAATTTATTTACTTCGTGAAGCACCTACCTCCCAACCTCATGTGAAAACGGAAGCGTTAATGTAGAACTCTAGTTTCTTACAATGCT
>JAGDQP010029324.1:0-12090 GCA_022664845.1 Lepisma saccharinum | reverse complement strand
CTACAAGCTGGTGTCCAACTTTAGTACGAAAACTTCTATTTTCGTCGATATTACGTGGTAAACGCAACATTAATGGCATTGGTTACCTCCTAAAACTTGATTACAAAGTTTTGTCCGTCACGGAGAAAGCCATATTCTGAAATTCTGATTTTCTGAAATTTATTTACTTCGTGAAGCACCTACCTCCCAACCTCATGTGAAAACGGAAGCGTTAATGTAGAACTCTAGTTTCTTACAATGCTGTACGTGCACCATCCTCAAAAATTGCACTTTTTCTGAGGAACATATTATTAGGAAATACTACTTAATTGTTCCGTTTTTTTACAACGATTTTAATGTCAATTTTCTCATTGACATATATGAAAGTATTCTGTTCTGTTTAAATATCATTTTGTGCCAATAAAAGTGTGCTTTTTAAGTTAAACACGAACTATGGGTGATATTACAAAAACTAATAGTTGTAAAAATAAAAGATTACAGAAACTATGCAGAAAGTCATAGCAAGGAGTCTGCATTCCATGTCTATAACCTTTCACTAACATTTTAAATATTCATGTAACACGTGAAACAAATACAGATATTAGCTGTGTTCAAATTATTTCCTCGGTATATTTTTTAGCCTGAAACAAGAACAACTTCATTCATAAAATACCGTCTGGTGTAACATCAAATGGATAGAAAATTATGTTCAGAAAAGTAAAGGAATCGTTAAAGTATAAAGAGAAAAAAGTAGGATCAGATTTAAAACAAGAATCAACCAGAACTTAGATCTACAGAGATATGTCATATCGTATCGAGAATTCAAATGTTCAAACGATGAAATTTCTTATTTGAGATGAGAGACAATAACTAAAATACAGATACATTAATTTCATTAGATTTAATATTCAAATAAATGATTATAATTTAAATGAAATATAAATTAATATTCTCAAAGATCTGTAATTACTAAATCATCAGTAATGTATATATATATATAAAAAAAAAGCAGATGTAGATGTGGGGCAGTTTACGGAATGATTAAAAAATATACTGTAAATAATATGTTTAACAGTATATTTTTATAGTGTAAATAATATAGGAGTTGCCGTAGCTCAGACGGTAGCTCGCCTGACTACGAATCGGGAGGCCCGGATTCAAATCACGTCCACGATACTGGAGACTCGCAGTGTTCCCATGCCTGGCGTTCTGAGGTGCACTCAGTCTCCTATCAAATTAAGTACCAGAGTGTCCTTGGTACTCCTGGGTACCTTGAGAAGGTAAAGGCGGTCGAGCGTGGGACTGACCACCCCACCAAACTTAGTACCGTAGGTCAAGAAAATGTGGAGCGCTACCTTCACATTCGCCATGGGTCGTTCACGGCCCATGCGTATCGTACAGGAGATAGTTTTACCTTTTTACTGTAAATAATATTGTAAATTACACTGTGTTGATGGTTGAGCGTAAGAAAAGGCCGTTATAACCTTAATTTCACCATGTCTGCAGGTGCAAGGTTTTCGAACACCAGTTTATTAGCAACATATGGAGCAATCATATAATATTTGTATTTGTCAACGATTTTCTCTACGATTTCTGTTTCGAGCAATATGTTATACAGTGCATTTAATATTTAAAGGGAACTTGTGCATTGAAATAGAAAGAAAGAAAGAAAGAAAGAATGAATGAAACGAAACAAACAAACAAAAATCCGCCACGATGGAGACTCGACCTAATTTACGTCACGCAGGTTTGTTATGAATAGAGGTAATAACTAATAACGTTGAAACATGTGTATAGTTTCATTTGGTCATAAGCACAGACATACATGGCTGCTCCATTATGGGCGTATACTAAAGAAGAATAACATTTATCATTAATTCTTCATTGACATTTTCTTTCCTCACCAATGCATCTTTAATTTGTCAAAATACATGAAATTTTATTTGCACGAGGTTAGGTCGGAATTATAACAGTAATGGGACCGGAAGTTGTAATACCGTTCTGACGTAATATCGTTAAGACATAATACATGTGCTGCAATTCAAACAGTTGTTTACAAGTTTGCTCGGTGGAATAAGAAGGTTGATTGGTAAGTAACAGACCCAGGTTCGAATCCCGGTGGTTTGGTGTTTTTTTTTTTTGTCCAAAAAAATTTATATGCTCGTTCTATTATTCATAAGTTAGTTAGAAAGAACTATGTTAGGTTAGAAGAATTAGTTGTTTTTTTTTTCATTATACGCGATAGGGTATGACTATAAAACGAATGGCCCCTGAACCATAAATTACATTTCACCATGCCCATTACTGTTATGATTCGTACGCTACGAGGTTCTGGAAGTAAGGTGGATGAGCAAGATTTTTAAGACATTGATTCTGGATTAGTAGCTGTCGCACTGATATGAAACAACAAAACACCAATCATGAAGAAACTTTAGGTTCTAGACAAATTAATGGCTTCCGAAACATGTTTAAAAAAAAATCTGGTGATTTTAGTTTCTTTGGTTATACACGTGTACTGTCAACTGGGTTCTTTACTAACTCCGAAGACCATCTACATCACTTTTACCTGCAAAAATTTGTTTTAAAAGAAATTTGAGTTGAAATAAGGGAAATCCCAAGCCTTCTGTTTGTTCCTGACTAATGGTCACATGTTCAATTCTCTACACATTTTTAAACGATACATTTATTCTTTAAATTATTTCGATAGATTTCGGCAATTTACAACTCAAAATCTTATGGTAATGGATTTTCTGTATTTAAATGTAATTATTATGATGTCACACGTGTATTTATGCCAAATTACAAATATACAATACTAAAAGGGTAGACGAACAAACATATTTAACTTACAACTGTCGTGCATTACTGTTTCTAAAGTTATTTGTATTTAATTACCCTCGCTCTTGCAAAAATAACGAAAAGTATTTCTTACTAGTGCTCTTAAACTGCCAGTCTGATGCAGTCACAACGTTAAAGATTTACAGTAGAGGCTCGTTTATCCGACCTTCGCTTATCCTACACTCCGTATTATCCGACACACCATCGCAAAAAGCATCATCAATCGGCAAAAAGAACTGCAAGTTATGAACGTAGTCTCTTTTTTGTTGCTCTCGATTCTATCGCGTGGCACCCCGTCTACACATGACTCATGTGTCTGTCATTCAGTGCATGAAGGATGGTGAAGGACGATGATGAACATGAAATAACTAATGAAGAAATTGTTATTTTTTTAGTTAATTTTCTTGTTTTATTGTAAAACATGATTATTAGGTTTGTAATGTGTAAAATTATAACATAGTTGGACGTTTAATAAACGTTTTCTTAACATTTCCTATTAACTGACATTTTCGCTTATCCGGCGTTATGCCGACGTTTATGTCAGATGAGCGAGATTGTACTGTAATGACATTTATGATTCTGGTTAACAAAAGATAATGTTTACATAATTTTCTTTAATTCATATTGGTTCACGTGTCCTCAAATCTTGCAACCTTAATTTAACTAATTTTCCGTCATACAATGATGATATTTTCACAGCGGCGTAAGTCGGGTGACAATACAATATTCCATTGTTACTTTCATATATTTCTATATGTTTGTATATTTTTTTAGTAAGAACATTTTTATCATAAAAAAAATATTTACCCACAACGATGTTGCATTTGACTAATTGCAGAACACTTTAGGATTTGGGTGACTAAACGTCAGCTTACAATATATAGGGTAAGGGAAAAGTATCCGAACACCGAAAAAAAAACTTTTTAAAAGCATACTTTTCTTAGAAACAAAATAAAACAATTTATACTAAAAAGTAAAAAAAAAATGTTTATGAATAACTAAAAAAAGATAAACATGGGGCACACCAATTGAAGAATTTATAAATTGACTGTATATGAGAGGGAGCCTCGTGTTTCCTTTTTAGACATGTACAAACAAGATTATTTTTTTAATTTTTAGTACGAATTGTTTTACTTTGTTTTTGAAAGAAAAGTATGTTTTTAAAAAGTTTCTCTTTATTGTTATTATTATTATTTTTTATTATTATTGCTATTAAATTATCTTACCTGACTGAAAAACATAAGATTTCTGCTCTTCCAGATTGTTCCCTTTGGCTTTCTCCGCAGAGCAGGAAGGCTGTATTTGTAGAACAAGTGTTCCACTGTGAGTATGAGGCACCCGACTAGCATTCCTACGCCTAAAAGAATGAACACTCCAGCTACGGCGGCGACTCCAAGTGGTCTAGGTTGAGCCATGTCCGTCACCATCCTGAAGCAAGGCAATGCACCGTAGTATTTTTCTTGTAAGATATCTATATAACCATTCTTCGTGTATTTAGCTATCACAGCAGAAATACTATCCTGGAAAACAAAATATAAAGAAGAAATAAGGTAGATGCTAGTGAATACCGTATTGGCTAAATTATACTTCTGAAGTACATGCTATATTAAAATTGAGTTACCTTCTTGATCTTCATCACCATAGCCTTCCTGAAGATCTTCAGCAATGTCGTAATATTCTTTTTCTTCATCTCTTTCCTAGCAGTTACAGTCTCAAATGTTAATGTTTGCAACGTTAACTTCTGAGCACGAACTTTTAGCAATACTGTCTTTGCGCCTGCAAGAAAGCATCTCAACGTAACTCTTCAGGAGCAGTTCGACTTTCGAGCCAGTGTACAGCTATGTGTCCGCTCTCGTCACTTTATCCGTATTCATATGGTGGTATGTTCATTTGGAAATTTGTCAACGTTCTTGGCCATTAGTTTGATAATAAGCTCTTTGTATGTGAAGCTACAAGGCCGATCTACATGGTGGTAACAGTTCAGGTTGGACCTTGCCTCCTTGAGAGCAAAAATAATGAATGCGTGGCTTACTAACGATGTTGGTTGCTACCCTGCCATATATTTCGCAAACAAACTTCTCTAAATCATCTTTAAACTCATCACTTACATGCCAAATTTTACCAAGATTTTTTTTAACATAGCTGTGCTGAATTCTTCATCATTTTAGTGGCATTATTTTTCCTTTGGCGTAAAAGGCTGATACTGTGCTACAGTCTGTGAAACCAAAGAAGAGAGTTCAAGTAGTCATAAATAGTGCAGTCACTAAGTAATCCATATTTCTGTCTATTTATGATATTTTGTAGTTTTAATATATGATCGTTATTTTGTTTTCCTAGTCCAACATACACTTGACAGCTCAATCGTGGCTGAAAATCCATCAAAATCTGTAGGACATCAGTATCATCGGCGAACAACGGAGGGAATATTGTTTTCATCTGTATGTGCAGCATGAAGTGTAAGTATTCCTGGTCATGTTCAAGTTCTACACACTCCACCACTTCTAATGAAGATACTTTGGAGCGCTTCTCTTCATTGGCAATGAAAAGCACTTTGTTCTGAAGTTTCTGTTGGTAAGCTGGCGTCTTCCACAAATCAACCAAGAACTTGTTCAATGGAATTCTGTTTGAGATTACTGTGAGCAATTGCGCCAAAGACTAAACCCTGAAACCCTTTTTGATGTGTGTAATACAGCAGCTTCCAACGTATTTTGTCGGTGTGCCTTTTCGAAATTTTTTATCGAGTTCTCTTTGTAAAAATCGAAAATGATAACGATTCTGTTTCTAGCCATTGAAGCAACTTTTAAAAGATGATCTCACTAATTTCGCCAAAGGGTTTCTTGTTTGGAACTTTTGTTTTTCTAATCAGACATGCCATCAAAAATCCATGCTGTGTTATTTGGATACCCAATCTCTGCTGGTACAGCTTTTTCCAATACGTTCAACATTTGACTCTCGAATGTTCTCCTAGTTGATCCCATCTCACCTGATAACGCCCATGGAATGGATCCTAATGGATGTTCTAAAACTATTCTTAAGTCCACATTTCGACGTTGTGCTATTATAGCAAATTTTGCAAAGAGAGTTGCATTGTCTTTCATCGAAATGTCCAATGTTTTTCCAGGGACCAATTTACATTTAGAGATGAAAACGTTTTGTCTCATTTTCTTAATTGGATCAAAGAAGGGTTGAGAAGGATTATTTACACATCTTTCTTTGATGAACGCAGATACATTGTATATTCCCTCTTCAAGAGCTTGCCAAATATTAATTTCACCTCTTCAAGAGTTAACAAACCTGTTGAAATACTGCACAGAGGTCTTCCACTCCATGCAAATTTGAGAGCAATTCAGGATAATTAGGATATCTGCTCCGTCTCTGCTTATACGAGATTTATAGAGATCTGCGTGTTCTAATTTGGAAAGTTTGTGGTTGATCATGCCTTCAAGAAGTATTCTGTAAGTTGAGTCTTTCGTTGTCGTCTTGAAAATCTTCAGGAAGACTACGGCGATAAAGATGACCAGGACGAGGATTTGGTCTGAAGTTTACGACTTTTAAACTACATAGTTGGTCACATTTAAATAATAATATTATAGTAGCACATAACATTGCTTTGCATTTTCTTACTGCATCAACATTATTAACTGAATGACAACGAAAACAGCAGATTTTCAGTTTAATAGAGATGTATTAGTAATTGAAAATCAATGAAGTTAATTTAATGGTCAACAAAGCAAAGTTATGACCGAAAGAAATATAAATCTTTTCTTAAAAACTTTTGTGCAATCAAAAACGTTTCTCCTCGCTAAAAACTAGCAAAACTACTGAACCCGTCCCCATCTACGAAATCCACAGAAAAAGGAATAAAATGACCCTTCAAAGTTGGCGTGTTTTCCTCTTTTAAACTCCCTCCGTTTTCATGACGTTACAGTCCAACATAATGATGCCGAAGCTTGTGTTTGGCTTAAAATGACAAGAAAAAAAACAAACAATCTAAGCGGTAATATGTATGAGTTCTCCGGCTAGAAGGGTAAAGGGAGAGGCTGCATATTTTTACTGCGTAATTTCTTCAAAACATGGCGGCCGCCACGGAGTTGAAACAAATCAAAACGCCATAGATATGCCGATAATTTCCCAAAGTGGCTCATTTTTACTCACAACTGTTGTGAGTGATCAACAGACGGGATGACGAAGTTTCACTTGTATAGTCGTAGTCGAAGTAGGAGAAAATTCAGGGGTGGGACATTTCCATCATTAGCCTAATTTAAAAGGCGATCCCCAAGGTAATGATTGGTTTCCCCGATTTTCTCCTGCTGTATGGCACCAATCTTTCTGATTATTGCATAGTTTGGTGGGAACACATAGGGTATACGCTGGATTTTTTTGTAAGCGTACGGTAAGCGTAAGTGTTGCAAACTGCTGTGAATTATGAAAAAATCATTGTTCCCGTAAATATTCAGGTTTCTCCATATTCCTTTTCCAAATATGGAACACAATGGCAACACATGAAATACCGTTCGAATTTGTGTTTCATGAGCTTTCCAACGAGGTATCATTTATGACTGTCGGGTAAGGAGGGTTGGAAAAGGGACCGAAACACTTTTGTTGGAGTGATATCGGTTAAGGACATTTTTGTTCAAGCCGCCTGATTTCAGTTACAGTCCCAGAATAGAAGTTAGAGAAAGTGAAAACAGTTTCAGGACCCTTTTCTCGAACACGCCTATTTCAATTCCGGTACCAGAAAACATCAATAGCAAACTGAAAAGTGTTCCGGGGTCCTTTTATTCTGCAGTTTCATTTCGGTTTCGGGAGCACAACTGATACAGAGCGAAATGAAAAGTGTTTCGGGACTCTTTTATCCTGCAGTTTCATTTTAGTTCCAGTCTCACAACAGATAGACCAGAGCGAAATGAAAAGTATTCCAGGACTCTTTTATCCTGCAGTTTCATTGCAATTCCAGTTCCACAATTGATATAGAGCGAGGTGAAAAGTGTTCCTGGCTCTTTTATCCTGCAGTATCATTTCAGTTCCGGAAAAAGCGAGGTGAAAAGTGTTCCGGAACCCTTGTATAGTGCAGTTTCATTTCAGTTTCGGTATTAGAAAAAACAGTAAATTGAAATGAGTTCCAGTAACCTTTGTTCGAGCAGTTGCATTTCAGTTCCGCTATCAGAAAACAGATTTAAAGCAAACGAAAACAGTTCCCTTCCGGGACCCTTTTCTGGTACATTTTTATTTTAATTCTGGTATCGTAACAACTTTAAAGCAAACTGACGTATACAGTTCATATTAGTTCGGGTACCAAACAGATTTAAGCTGAGTTTGGAAGTGTGCAGGAACCACTTTCTCGAATTTGAATTTGAGTTTTTTGTGGCCTTTAGGTAGGTAAAGCTCAGGCTTGGCTAGGGGAGGGGCAATTATGTTAAAAGGCAGCGGCCCTGGCCTTAAAGAAGGTACCAGACCAGCATTCGCCATTTAGGACTCAGTCAAGTGATGAGTAGTGGGAATATTTTCGATACTCACTGGTATATGATTATACGCCGAACACTCCTCCGTAGCCTCATGGCTTGAGTGTTCGACTTTGGCCCGCGTGGTCGCAGTTTCAACCCCTCGGATACCACTGTTCGGATCCCATTTTAAGTTGTAGGTCCCGTCAATCTTTATAGCCTCGCTGCTAAAGAGGGACCTTAAAATACAACAAACTTCCTTCGCATACGATAGCTTATTGCATTTAAACTATAATTTCCACCTTAACTCTCACTCACTTGTCAGAAAATTCCAGGACACTATGTTACCATACGTTCATAGCGTCAGATATTTACAAAATCCTCTGCAAAGTGGAAAACCACTACAGAATTGAGCTTTAATCAATTGTGAAAAAGAAAATAAACAGAGTCCAATTAAAACTAACTCAAATAGAAGTTCAAATTATGAACAAACGCCTGCCTTTTAATTGGCTACGAGGTTCATTGAAACTAAGCTTTTCGATATTTCTAGGTGTCAACGTGATTGGAAGAATTGCTTTTTAACAATTTAAGGTTAATCTAAAGCAACGATCTCCAACAAAAGATGGCAGCACTATCTCCGTATGGCTAATATATTTTCATTGTTACACGAAATTTCATTGCTGCTCCTTCAAATTCAAGCCTAGAGAGTTCAAACTTTCAGGAAAGAGAGTTCATAACCAATTCAATAGCATGATCGATGCCAAGTTTTAATTTTCTTTCTTGGTCATTATTGAAAGATCTTCGTTGTTATAGGTTTTGATATTCACAACAACAATGAAGCGATTTCAACAACGAAGGAAAGCGAAAATAAAAAATCGGTGTCGATCATGCTCTTGAACTGGTTATGAACTTTCTTTTCTGAAAGTTTGAACTCTCTAGGATTCAATTTATAGGAACAGCAAGAAAATTTCGTGCAATGTCATCAACTAAGAATCAAATCGAACAGCCCTAGTTATAATAGTTGAAGTAACTTGATTGCATCTTCTAATTTACCATCGGAGATAAAAGTTAGCAAATTATGTTTCTGTACATTGAAGTCGGATCGCAACAATTTATGCGCGAAACCATTTTTTTGCTACCCAATTACGTAATGTCGAATTCGACATTAAAATACCTTTACCATGATCAGATTGATCAGACAAATTGGTATCCTGTTTCCTAGACCTGCGAGTACGTTTCTCTTTATTATTACTCTCAGAATCTTTAGGATCACTTGTTCTACAGCTGTATTTTTACTATTTACTTAGCTAGATTCTGCTTCGGTTATCGAACTAGCTTCGCTTTCATCCTTATTTACTGAACTCTGAATTGACGTAAGTACAGTAGTAGAAACCTTATTTAAGTTCTGATCGAAATTATTTGTAAGCGACTGTACCATATTCGTATTGCATTTCAATTTATCTATTTCTGACTTTAGGGTGGTTACTTGTGCGGATAAAGCCATAATTTTCGTTTGCATATTCCTAATTAAATCCGTAAGACCTTTACATTGCTCTGTACATTTCTGTAGTTTCTGATCGTCAGTTGTAGCGTCGAGAATGATAGTACAACCCTTCGCATGTAGAATACACAATACCAGAAAACCATATTATATACATTATATACTTAGCTGTAAATGTATATACATTATATTCTTCTGCAATAAAACCTCTTGAAGATCCTTGGAAGAATAAGCATATATTCTGCATCAAATAAACTAGGTAACAACAAGTTCCATTTGTACAACAAAGTAAAGAACATTTTATTTATAGTAAAACAACGCATCACTAACAGCTGTGATAAGAGTCATGATCATAAGAGTCACTCCACCTCCCTAGATTCAGCACTGTTTGTTCCAATGAGGGAAAACTAAACGTGTAAGATATTTGATCAAACTTGGCATTGACATCGTTTGCACCGTCTGGCCATTTGCATTTGCAGCACGGCCCTTTATAGTATGCTAACAATGTATATGCAAGGAATTGTGTTATTTTAATTTCTCGGAAGTTTTAAGTTACATTTCGATAACATATCATGTCTGTAGTTAAAATACAATAAATATCTCCACATTTCTCAAGAACATAACAGTAGAACTCATTAGATGTCTGTCTGTTCCGGGAGGGAGGGGATTTCAAAAGAAAAGGTCGAAACACGCGAGCGCAGACATAGTGCTATAGGACTTGTTGCTACCAGATTTGTTAAAACCGTACAATTTGCCATCGGTCCTTTTGTCACGAGGAGGTTGGTGTTGATTTTATGCGATTACACTTTTGCTGGTTAATTGGAAATGGACCAATATTTTTTCTGCGCATGTAAGCATTTTCAACAGACTGAATTATTTATATTTTATCTATTCTTGTGTTACAGGGAATAATATTGCTATTGAGGAATAACGTCAGAATTGTTAAGCGATGAACTTATAAATGATGATATGTAAGTAACAAAATATCTATGCATGTTAAACTTTTCAGTAACTAAATATATTTAATTTCTACTACATTTTTATTCGATCAAGAGGATTGTTCGTGTAAATGCATGCGTACTAATGTGTTAGAATGTGAGGATTTAGGAGCATGACCCTGATTTTACAAGTGCCTTAGAACTAAAAAGGACATTATATACATGTCTTAACATTACAGTTGCTGCAGAAGAAGAATAGCAACTTGAAAATTGTATCCTTTTCTAAACTACAGTTTTCTGTAGGTGACTGATACCTTTAAAAAAAGGGACTCTCAGGTTCCAACGACTACACTATATTGCTGCTTACTAATATTACCAAATGAAGAATATAATTGTTGCTACAATAATGATATGCTTTTCTTATGTAAAGTCAACCATGTGGTTGGTGCAAATATTCTGTTTATTTTTTCTTGTATCTGTGTTTGCTTGTTTCCTTTATTTCAGATTGCTGCCAAGACTCCAGTATCTTTCTTTTTTGATGAAGGGAGGGTGAATGGAGTGATATTAGTGACTTTTATGATCATGATTTAGGTTTCTTTTCTATTGTAGTGACCTGGCAACTATGACCAGTAAACAGCTGTTAGTGATGCTTTGCTTTTTCTACAGATAAAATATTCTTTACTTTGTTGTACAAATGGAACTTGATGTTACCTAGTATATTTGATGCAGAATATATGCTTATTCTTCCAAGGATCTTCAAGAGGTTTTATTGCAGAAGTATATAATGTATATACATTTACAGCTAAGTATATAATGTATATAATATGGTTTTCTGGTATTGTGTATTCTACATGCGAAGGGTTGTACTATTATTCTCGACGCTAAAGAACCGAATACTACACTATGACGTTTGTGTGGAAGTTTTACCTTGCCACCACTGGCGTTGTTCTACTACAATTATTTATCCTTTTACTTTAGCCCCACAATTCAAATATTATAGCAGGGCGTAAAAGGAAGTAAGCGTCTCGGGCGGCAGGTTTAGGGGCGGCAAACAGCTAAAAATTAATAATTAAAGCTCCTAAGAAAAGGAAGTTAAGTCGTCTATTAAACTGAAATTAATTTGAACATGTTCAAAATATCAATACCGGGCCGCTAAGACAAATTTAATATTTTTCTTTACAACCTAACTTCATCTATCCATGATTCTCGGGTAATAGACCATATGGACTGTGAGCTTTGCTTCAAGCTTTCAACGTCAGTGAGCAACGTCATCTTCATTATTCTTGGATAAATAATCACCCGACAATCATGGATAGATAATTGACGCCAGAAAAACCTACAGTCCTTACTAACTAATACTCCTTACTTACTAATTAACCTAAATTTGTAAAAA
>JAGDQP010029323.1:0-23456 GCA_022664845.1 Lepisma saccharinum | reverse complement strand
TCGCCAGGTACCTGACAGATATTAGTTTAATATTGAATAAAATGCGAAGTCTTGCTGGTCCCATTGTGTATTGTACTAATTATAGCGGCTTTTAGCGGTAATTTGTATATTTATGAGTCTTCATATATCAGGGATCCCATCGTAATGGGTGTTACGCTTGGATGCATTCAATGTAATTTGAATTATGACACCGCTGTTACAAAGAACATGCCCTAATAAAATTTTTCTTCCAATTAGAAATTGTTTTCATTCTTTAATTTCCTTGCAGTATCAAACAAGTTAGAGCATTCTACTAACAATTGCAAAGGCTCCGGTTTCTTGATAGCATTTTAGCCACGTAGGTATTAAGTTTTATAAAATACCTCTTCTTATACCATTGTTGTTTTTTGTATTTCACCCTTCTTCATACAGAAACACTTAATTTCAACTATGAGAGATTTTAACTTCAAGAGATTTTAGTCTCTTTTAATAAACTAACATCTGCTGATACACACGATGGTTCACTACGATATTTCGTCTTTCCCGTTAGAGAAACGCTTATTAACAACTATTAGCATAGACCTCATAATACGTAGACCTGGCACGCTTCCCCATTTCTGGCTGCGCTAAAACTGATGGGTTTTGGTTCAGAACACGTGATTTTGAATCCATCCGCTAGGTAGCTCTGCCATAGACGTCATATTCTACTATGAGGTCTATGGCAGAGCTACCTAGCGGATGGATTCAAGATCGCATGCTCTGAACAAAAACCCATTAGTTATAGCGCAACCAGAAATCGGGAAGCGTGTTAAGTCTATATATTATGAGGTCTATGCTATTAGCAAATTTTCATGGAAGTATACGGAGGGGTAAGGTCCTGTCCCAATGACAACTTTCCTTTGTTCCTGCACGTACACTTTAACTACTTTAAATTTTCGTCTCTATATCTTATGGTTCATGAAATATATTGTTATCATGGGATGGCAAGTCTGACAATGGAGTTTCTGAGTAGCGGTAGCATTCCCAGTATGTTCCGATTGTGTCAAACAATGTTTATAGCAAACCATGACTAAAATAATGGAAACAATTGAAAGAAAAAAATATAATTTCATAGAAAACACTGCTGTTTTTCTTGTCAATATATGGCATCTCAGTGTTTATGTATTGTGTCGAATAATGTTCATACCAAGTATGGTGCGGATAGGTCTAACTGAATGGAATCAATTTGTAAAATCTTTCCTTTTAGAAAATGGGCTGGCAATACTGAGCCACAGCATCAATCAAGACAGTTCTGGCGGCCCTAAGCTAGTTTAGTTAAGATCTTTCGAACAACACCTGAAGCATCTCTCCACACCTTGTAGTTCCTGAAAGTTTTGGCCCTGTACGGACAGAATGGACAGAATGAGTGGGAATAGAAGATCCCTTTTGAAATAGCTTTGCAATGAAGGGACCTAGAAAGGAGTGATAATGGGTATTACTCGCTCAAGATACATTTGCTAAGTACCTGGCGGAGATTGGTAAAATTTTGAATAAGACGGACTGTTCTGCTGCACAAGTGTTTAAGGTATTGCTTTGAGCTGCCCATAGTAGTACTAATACATGAATTTTGAACCATACCTATAAACCTAAATATACGTGACAATAAGCACACTAGGTGAACGACTCATTTGTGCATTTAAGATTTTAGCAACTCAATTCTGCAGTTTTCTAGAGAACACTGTCAGGAGCATTCAAGTAATCACAGTTAACGGGGAAAGCAGCATTTTCCAGGCGTGTTTAATCATATTGAAGAGCACTGAGCTGATTATGGATAAGTATGTTAACATTTATGATTGCACTATGGCTCTGCAATTTTAACGAGTAAAACTCGCTCACAAAAGAGCTTGTTAAAAAGTTAAATATGAATGCGTTCTTTTAACAGTGATGTCATTATTCAGATTACTTTTTCATTAGTGATGTTTATTTATGTTTGAATGTTTCCGAGCGTAGCACCTGTTACGATGGGATCCCTCATTCATGAAGATTCATAAATATACAAATTATGGCTAAGTGCCGCTACAATTAGTACAATACACACTGAGACAAGCAGAACTTTGGATTTTGTTCAATATTAAACCAATACCAGGTGTATGCATTAGGGATGGATACAATTTTTCGAAAAAGTCTTTTTCGAAAAAATAATTTTTCGAAAACGAAAAAGACGATGCGAATGTTTTTCGAAAAACGAAAAACGATTTTTTTTTCGAAAAACGAAAAACGGATGTTTTTTTTAAAACGATTCTTTTTTCGAAAAACGAAAAATTGCCGAAAACTAAAAATGTTTTTGTTTTTCGAAAAAGAAAAATTGTTCGAAAGACGAAAAACGAAAAAAGTCGAAAGAAGAAAAATGAAACATTTCGAGGACGAAAATTTAAAAAAAAAAAAACAATACAGGAAAACCTAGAAATTGTTCGAAAGACGAAAAAGGAAAAGAACTTTTGGCGAAAAAAAAATCAACGAATAACATATTCATTTTAATCCAGTTAATGTAACTCAGGGTACTTTGATATAACTAATGTTTCTATGTAGTTATAGATATATAAAAATAGCTCTAGTTCTATGTAGGCTGATGCTGAATTTCAGCAGATTTTGCTTATTTAACAGTCAGTCGCAGTATCCGCATTGGGTATTAATTAATGTTACAGTTTTTTCTTATACACGTGCTGTTCATGAGAAATATGAAAGAAGGATTGAACTTAGGGAAAGTCCCGGAATACCTTCAATATGTTCGTACATTGATTACGGCTTAAGAGAATTCGGCTATTCTCCGAAATCTGTTTGTCTCAATGTGATTGTGAACTCGGTTTCGTGAAACCTACATCGTTCTCATTTACCGCTGACCATGGGCAAGTCAAACATATTGGAACACTTTACTCGCGACAAGGGCAGTTTAAAGTGCAATTACTGCGACATATTAATCCACAACAGAGGTACAACGACTGGTTTGTGGTGTCACTTAAGAGCACGTCACATAGGTGTTATCCCGAGTACATCCCGACAGCAAGTATTAAAAGATGATATTGAAGAAAATCCACATATAGTGCAGCCAAAGAAACAAAGCTAAGAGATAAAATGTTACAGCTTGCAATAGATGTATCACTGGAAGAATGGTTTGTTTATTTATTTTTCTAGAACTTATGAAATTTATTCGAAAACTCTAATTTTATTTTTACATTAACTCTTCACGGGCATAGCGAAGATCTTCTAATCGAGACGTTTGACATTTGTGTTGTCTCTCTCTCTCTCTCTCTCTTCCTCTCCCTCTCGCAAGTCGCGATAACTGCCGAATGCGTGAACCGATTTGAATGAAACTTTCACAGATTGTTTATTGGTTCAAATGACATGTCATGCTCGTTGGGGAAGATAATCCGACCATGGGCAGGGGTTAAACCTCAAAAAGCAAAAATGTAGAAAAATGAAGAAAACAACAATGAAAAACAAATTTAATGGGCTCTTTTCTGTTACAAGAGCTTTATAAATGTGCAAACATACTTCGGAGATTTCGGGCTATTGGTTCTGAGGGAGTGGGGTAAATCGGACACGGGTGTAGCCAGAAAATGAAAAAGGAGGTGTTCTAAAAGTGCATACTGGCGAATCCAAATGAAAGTTTGACAGGTTTATCGCGAGGTCTACTGTTCGAAGAACCTTAAGGTTAATGTAAAGCAACGATCTCCAACAAAAGATGGCAGCACTACCTCCATATACGTCTAATGTATTTTTATCGTTACATGAAATTTCAATTCTGCTTTCCACAAATTCAAGCCTAGAGAGTTCTAACTTTGAGGGAACAAAGTTCATAACCAATTCAAGAGTTCTATAAATGCCGATTTTTTATTTTCGTTTTTCTTCGTTGTTGAAATCGCTTGATTGTTGTTGTGAATAACAAAACGTATAACAATGAAGTTCTTTCAACAAAAAAGAAAAAAGGAAATTAAAAATCGGTATTGATCGAACTCTTGAATTGGTTATGAACTTTCTTTCCTGAAAGTTAGGATTATCTAGACTTGAATTTGTAGCAGCAGCACTGAAATTTCGTGCAACGACAAAATACATTGGACATATGCGGAGGTAATGCTGTCATCTTTTGTTGGAGATCCTTGCTTTACATTAGCTTTAATACTAGTAATTGATCGAGCGAAGTGAGGCTCGGCATTTGTGTTGTATGTTTGTGTTTCACGATAACTGCCGAACGCGTGAACCGACTCGGATGACACTTTAACAGATTGTTTATTGATTCAAAAATTTTATTCGGTAAACTTTATTTTTATATGGGTCACTCAAGTAACTTTCGACTTCGGCCCGTCACAATTCGCCTTTAGCTGTTAAAATCCACACCCATGCACCTGCCGGACTCGAACTATGAACTACCGCCGCAGACCGCTCGACCACCCGGCCGGCTATTGGTTCAAATTACAGGTTAAGTTCGTTTGCAAAGAAAATCGGACAAAGGGGAGAGTATGAAACCCCCTAAACGTGCAAATGTAGAAAAAAAACAAGAAAACTATTATTATATACCAGGTTTGTAAATATGAATCCGGAATTTGTGCATAGACGGCGTTAGCTATCACTGTGGTTACCGTAAAACTGAGTCCTTGGCGCCACTTCCTTGTTTTGACTGCTGATAACGATTTGCAACTCACAACCAGACAAGTTTCATGTCATAGTGTAGTGTTTAATAGCGTTGAATATGGCGCAATTTGTACCTACAAATTACGATGTGTGGACAGCATTCATTTTTTGTTACCATTTGAAGAAAACTGCTGCAGAATCACATCGCATGCTTGTCGAAGCTTACGGTGATCACGCTCTTGGTAAGTCACAGTGCTATGAGTGGTTAAAAAAAAATAAAAGTGTCGATTTTGACGTGAGAAACAAAGAACGTGGAAGACCACCGAAAAAGTTTGCAGACAGCGAATTGCAAGCATTGTTGGATGAGGATGACGCTCAAACGCAACAAAAACTCGCGGATCAATTAAATGTGACACGAGAAGCAGTTTCCATACGTTTAAAAGCCATGGGCAAGTTTTAGAAGGTGGAAAAATGGGTTCCACATACATTGACTGAACGACAGCAGGATAAACCGAAAAAACACTTGCGAAATTCTGCTTGTCAGGTACAAAAGGAAATCATTTCTCTATCGAATTGTGACTGGTGACGAAAAGTGGATCTATTTCGAGCATCCTAAGTGTTAAAGATCATGGGTAACTCCAAGAGAACCGGCGATATCGACTGCAAGACCAAATCGTTATGGACAGAAGACAATGCTTTGTGTTTGGTGGGATCAGAAGGGAGTGATCTATTTTGAACTGCTGAAATCTGGCGAAACCGTTAACACCCAACAAGTGATTCGATTTGCATCAAGCTTTGCTTGAAAAGCGACCAGAATATAACCAAAGACAACTAAAAGTGATTGCGCTTCACGATAATGCACCCTCCCACACAGCAAAACCGGTCAAGGAAACGATTGCGAAGTTTGGCTGGGAAATCCTTCCACATTCAGCTTACTCACCAGACTTGGTGCCTTCCGATTTTCACTTACGAGATCCATGGGACACGCACTTGCTGACCAGAGCTTCACATCTTACGAGAATGTACGAAAATGGCTTGATGACTGGTTTGCAGCACAAGGGGCACAGTTTTTTTGGTCTGGCATCTACACATTGCCGGAACGGTGGCAGAAATGTATCTCCAGCGATGACCAATACTTTAAATAAAATAGTTCTTAGCATTGTCATCCAATCACTGTGTCTTTTCTGTACATAAATTAAGGTTTCATATTTACGCACCCGGTAAAAACGAATTTAACGGACTGCTTTCTGTTGTAACTTATAATAACTTTATAATAATATTGATGGCCACAATTTATTGAAAAAAATAATTTTTCGAAAACGAAAAAGACGATGCGAATTTTTTTCAAAAAACGATTTCTTTTTTCGAAAAACGAACATTTTTCGAAGAAACAAAATTTTTCGAAAAACAAAAAAGGAATTTTTTTCGAAAAAGGGAAATTTTTCGGAAAACGATTTTTTTTTTCGAAAAACGAAAAATCGGAAAACTTTACTTTCGAAAATGACCATCACTAGTATGCATAAGTAGTGCCCGGGTTACCTAAAAGCGCCAGCGAAAAGTACGCAGCATATTCATTTGACACATACGTCATTTTGTTCGTCTGACATTAAACTACAAAAACACATAAGTTGAGTCCGCCAAACACTAGCGTCTTTGTTTTATCGTTCAGTGATCATTTCGAAGTTTGTGCCTGAAAAAGAACATTTGCGGCACGCATTGCTTTTCTTATTTAATCAAAAGAAAAAGCCGTTGAACGTCACCGTGTGCTGGTAGAAACGTATGGTGAACACGCTCCATCGATTAGAACATGTGAGACATAGTTTCGACAATTTAAAAGTGGTGATTTCGATGTGAAAGACAGTGCGCGCTCTGGTAGACCACAAAAGTGCGAAAACGAGCAATTGCAGGTGTTATTGGAGGATGACCCAACTCAAACTCAACATCAATTGGCAACAGCATTAAATGTGTCAGAAGAAACAATCAGCAGACGTTTACAAGCAATGGGGAAGATCAATAGACTGGGTTAATGGGTCCCACACGATTTGAATGAACGTCAAATGGAAAATCGCAAAGTCACTTGTGAAATGCTGCTTCAACGCCACGAAATAAAATCCTTTTTGTATTGAATTGTGACGGGTAACGAAACATGGATTTATTTTGAAAACCCGAAGCGGAAAAAATCGTGGGTTTCACCTGGCGAAGCCGGTCCTTCAACACCAAGGCCAAATCGCTTCGGCAAGAAGACCATGCTTTGTGTCTGGTGGTACCAGAACGGTATTGTGTATTATGGACTCTTGAAGCCCAGCGAAACCGTTAATGCACAACGCTATCGCCGACAAATGATTAATTTAAATCACGCATTGATCGAATGACGACCGGAATGGACCCGAAGACATGGCAAAGTGATTGTGTTACATGACAATGCGCCGTCTCACACAGCAAAACCAGTTAAAGACACCTTGAAATCGCTTGGATGGGATATCCTTCCGCACCCGCCGTACTCCCCAGACCTGGCGCCATCTGACTATCACCTCTTCGCATCCATGGTTCACGCGCTCGCAGAGCAGCACTTCAGCAATTTCGAAGACGTTGGAAAATAGCTTGACGAATGGTTTGCCGCAAAAGACAAGCAGTTTTTCTGGCATGGTCTGCATCAATTTCCTGAAAGATGGACGAAATGTGTAGAAGCTGATGGCCAATATTTTCAATAAAACAAAATTAATTTCCCTTGAAAATTACGTGTTTTCTTTACCAAGAAAACCGGCAAGAACTTATGCATACACCTGGTATGTGTCAGGCACTTCGCGAATGTACCTTGTCGGACGCAAACTCTAGTAGTACAATACTAGACTAGAGTCAATATCAGGTAAGGCATTTCCAAAGAGATCGAAAATGAATAATAATGCCTATTACTTTATTCATTTTTGCAAGGTATCTTCTTGATTTCTTTGCTTTAATACATAGACCATTTTCATAAGTCAGTCTATTGCTGTGTTTTCCCAACTCTTGTCTAATAAAGATTTGAATGTAGGTAAAGTTTCAGAATAAAATAAATTGACGTATTCGGCTGTCACTATCGCCAGTTCATCTTGCTTAAACTTCATATTCCCATGCATGTTGGATTATGTGAAAGGAAACGGCGTGACACATTTCTCTTAGGAAAATTTCCAACTTCTGACAGCTTGTGACACTCATGTCTTCCAAAATGCGCCTTCCATATGGTTGCAAAGTAAAGGATTTATTTCTACTGTCTTCGATTGAGAGATCCATCAGCAGGAAAGATCAGATTTAAGTAACAAGACCACGAAAAGAAACACATTGCTTATTTTAGAGAATTATAAGCTGCTAGAGCAATTTCTGTGCTTCTTAACTTATGTCGGTAAACACTTGTTAATGGAGTGAACTAGACATATTGTATTGTTAACGTAACTGGTTTAAAGGAGTAACTTTAAAACCAACTTAAATTAGCTATTTTTATTTTTATTAAGAACGTACCTCCAACAATCCACAGAAGAACATATAGGGTGATATTTATGAATCACTTCCAATAGGTGGGTGGCTCCCTGGAGCATTGAAATGGTATGGTCCCGCGAACCACCAACCTCTTGGAAGTGATTCAAAATATGACCCTTATTCTTTAATATAGTTTGCTTTCCATAACATTAAGGAATAACAAAGAACAATCAATTTTTAAAATAAATATGTCTGTTACTTGTACAAATCTATATGCGTGCACTGAAATTTCACCAAATTTTCCAAACATGTTCCTTAGGTCCAGGAATAGACATAGTCATAGAACAGTCATAGACATATTTTAAGTTACCGGAAGTGTCCGTGCTGCGAATTAATACAAATAACAGTAATATTCACCTTTGTTTCTTTATTGTATTTTTGTTCTAATTTATATTATTGTTCAAATTAATTATTCTGGATACCTATTGAATATAATTATTTTTAATAATTTTATGATCCCTGTAGCTTAGTTAATTTCAATTTTTGTGTATGTTTTTCCTTTACATTCATACTTATTCCATTCTAAAATTGATATTATAATATAGCAATATTATAATAAGATTCTTATGTGTCACGAATGAAATGAAAAGTTTAGTTTGTTCTAATACGACTTTCAAGTACGTAAAAGGAAAAAGACAAAGCCCATATAAACGTACCAAGATTGATGTAGGTTACAACCACAGAGCGACATAAACGATCTCCTTCCTAAGTTTCGTATTTTCATTTAATGGGCCCTCTTCATGTTCAACGAAATCCGGAAACCTAGAAAGACTGGGAAAGAAAACTCGGTCTTTTGGGTCGAGCTAAAGAAGAAAGAGAAAGGTAAAAGAAAAAAAAGCTTTTCTACCCTCTTTTAGAAGCCCCATGATGGGAAGAAAAGCTGATCGTCATTCTTCCTACGTCTGTTGCTGTGATTAAGAAAATCAGGTCAAGGTTGCACGCGATGAGAAGGGAAAAGTAGACCCAGCAACAGATCTCTTCAAACTACTCGTCTCCTGCCTTTTTTTCCAGAGGAGCACTACGAGCTTTTAACGCTGCAAACTTATCCCCAGTTTCTCGTTTCAGTGATGTCGTAAGAATGGGAAAACATGTCTCTGAACAACCACTATTTTAAAATAAAGAACTGTTCAGAGAAATGAATAACACATGAATACTCTTCTGGTTATATAAAATTGTTGTTCATTCTTTCATTTAACGACATCATGTGAGCTGATATTTGCTCAATGATAATAATTGAGTGCTCTGTTTACTTTATAAACACTGTTTACTTACTGTTCCAACACTCATATACCATCAATATACTCATATTTAGTATCTAAGTAATACGTCTCTTACATTGTTCATATTTCCATGACAGTATTATATTAAACAATCTATCATCTATAATAATAAAATAATGATAATGATTATTCGACAGATTGTGCTGTAATATTTGTTCGATATCTCAGAATATAATGATCAATATACCTGTTTGAAGTTAATTTTAATTGGAATCAATCGAAATTATTATTATAAGAATATTGTAAACTGAAGCGGAGTTTGAAACCCGAAATTAATTTCAGTGAGTAAAAACTTCGGAAATATTTATATTCATGTTATTACCGTCATCTATAAAATGTAAATACACTTGGCAATGTTTAATCGTTTTCTTCGGCACCTGTTTTATCAATACGAGTAGTATTTTACAATTACTCATAGGTAGTAGGTAAATAGTAATGCGATAGAATTGTGTCATATTACTTGAAATACATCTTAGTTCCAGCAGTGGATATGCAGCGCAGCACAGCAAAACTTATTACAATTTAGAATTTGGATTATCTAATTTACACAAAAGATTCAAAATAAATTCAAAATGATTCAATTCCTTTTCTTACATTATTTTATGTGTTCACACCATATGTCTGAATAATTTTGCTTTCGAGAAAAAAAAAATATATCACTGGAAAACGTAAACTCTTACATACAGTATTTCTAGTTCTCCACTGCGTGTTGCTAACAGAACACAAGCATGTCTATTTCCGTAATTATAACCGACTATTTTAAAAAAAAATAATCTAATGATCAATAGTCTTTAACACTCACTTTCCGTAATATGTGTGTTGCTTCTTGTGTTATATTTACAATTCTTCATTTGCAGAATTAAGAAAAATAATATAGTTCGTTAAATTTGATTTTATATTTAGTCCTCTTTCTTGATTTTGCAAATATTAGTGTGCACCAATATCCTAAATGTTCTATCCTAAAAAACTATTTCTCTAAACAAACATTCTTGGTACTTACGTACATGTCAAGTAAATTCATTCATATTTGCTAAATATAATCCAGTTTGAACTAAACATATTCCATTCTAGCTGAGTATTAAGGAAACGATATCTTTATTAGTGCGAAATCACTATTACCTGATCATTAAAATATACTGTACATTTTCTGCTTGGCATCTTTTAAAGAGTAACATGTATTATTGAAATTATAAATTTGATCATTCTGATTGCACAGCAAAGGACAAATGAAACTGAGGTAAGTAAATGACAAATTCATTGTTTTAACCACAAACTTATGACCGACTCTACGCCACTAAAATGACTTCAAAGTAAACTACAATTGTATACCACCTAGGATACTCATTTCCTGCTCCAAGTAGTGCAAGATTTAGAAAAAGGTTCATTTAACATCTCCTGTTTTTTCTTAGATAAACAGATATAAATTTAATTTTCTTTCGGTTGTAATATAGAAGAACTTTCATCTGTTAATAGAAATAGTAATATCTGTCGTCTATGACATATTTATAAATACATGTTTAATTAAACACACGAAGAGATGAACAAAATAAGAAAGAATCAGACTGTATCAGAGGTACAGAGAGAAAGAGAGAGAGAAGAGGGATTTATGAACACACAAATACAGTCAGCCACCCAGGCTCTTTATCTCTCTCTCTCCTGTTTTTCCAAATGTCTTAATAATTCAATTCATTTTTTGTCTGGATGAGAGAGAATGATATATTGATATATGAAGGAAACTTTACGTCATAAAATACCTTCAAACTGCACCTATAAAACGAATTAAACAAATCAATAGCTGTAATGAATAAATAATTTGTTCTCATTCAAAGTTTCAATCAAACCTCCATATTTCACCTTTATTCCTTTACATTGCATCTTTCTCTTCCATTTTCATATTATTCCTCAGATTATGGGATCTATTTCTAAACCAGGTAAATTTCAGGTTGGTGTGAGAAAATTTCAGCATAGCTGTGGAATTATAACGAACCTTTTGCACAGTAACGCAAACACTACCATCACGCTATATGTCGCTACCTAGAGTTTCAACTAAATACTTAATTTCATATGTTTTTCATATTTCATATGGAACGCACTCTCAACTTCAAACATCACCATGTATATTGTATACAATTGTCTTATCAACGGACAAAGTCGTCATTACAAAATGCAAGGTTCAACTCGTGCCAATATATGATTTGTCATCGAAAATCCTAGGCATGAAACGGTATCATCCTCCCATCAATCCGGGTGAATGAGGTGGTAGAGTAGCCGACTTATAAGCGAAAGATTACAGGGTGGAGTCTCGTTGTGCGCGTGACTTTCATAAATCATTTTTTACTTACCAAATTTTGTATTTCATGCGTCGGTGTGAAATGAACGAAAATAAAGGAAACTATAACTGTAAAACATTTTGTTAATTACAAAGATGATCATGCTGAAACGTTAACAATTTTGTGCGGCAAAAATGCTTCACGAAATTTGGTTAATTTATAAAATAATTTTTAACATATATATTTGTAGATATTCGTATGTATGTGGTATACGCCACAAAAAATTGTATATGAAGAAATATATGAAATGTTTCAATGGAAATTGCATACAAATAAAAACAAATATTATGCAGAATCTATCTCCCTCTATCTCTCTCTCCCTGTCTATCTTTCTCTTTCTATGGTATTGTTTGTTCCTCTCTTATCTTGCTTCTCTCTTCGTGTATTAATTTGAACAGGTTTTCAGAAATGTGTCATAAAATGCAGATTAGACTATATCGCTTAATGGCTGTAAGTTCTTATATCTTACAACCGAAAGGAAATTAAATTTGTACCTGTTTATCAACAAATTATCCCGATGATAATAAACCCGCCTTTCTCTGAATCTTACTACTCTGTTTGGAGCAAGAAATGAGTATTCCGGGTGCTATCAAGTTGTAGTTTATTTTGAAGTCAGGTTTGCGGCGTACCCTGGTGGCTTACAGTCGGTCATAAGTCTATGGTTAAAAGCAATGAATTTGTCATTTATTTACTCCAGTATCTTTTGTACGTGGCTGTACTAGCGATTAAACATGAAATTTGTATTTTCTGTTATATTTGTTTAAACACTTATTCTTAAATTTCTAAGAAATAAAGTAATATGGCACATTTTATTAGCATGTGGTTCAGTGTAATATCATTCAGCGGTAAATGTCCAAGACCTGGGATTAGCAATGGGAGTCCACACAGCGCTGCCATTCGTTCTGACTAAGATTTCCTGGCTTGTTCTTAGCGTTTTAGCAGATGAATGGCGGGACAGAAAATCATCTCTCCTCATCGCTTGTCTTCTCTTTCGTTATGCCCGAGAGAGTGATCACCGAAGGACATTGTTCAGCACTTAAATAGAAATTTTTGTAAAAATAAATGTTGTTAGCTGATGTAGTAATCAATATTTCTACGTAATCTTCAGAATCATATTATTTTTAAATCAAGAATATACTTTGAGTCTTATTTAATTACTTCTTCAGAGACATTACCTCATCAGTGTAAGATAATATATTATTTTTCTTTACCTTCCATACTGAAGTAGTCTTCATAATTCTCTGATTGTTTTTCAAACCTAATACAGCTTAACGCACAATATATTAATGAAACAATGTCCTCAATTAAAGTTTCATTCATCTTAAGATTATAGTAACTTTGCTCACGAGTGAAACAAATCATGTAATAAGATATTATAATACATTATATGTACGCAAGAAAAAGCTTTTGGATACATTAAAATATATCCTTAGAAGAATTAAAACAAATTATGAATACAAAATATTCCATTAAAATTGCATAATTCTCTTTTTATCCAAAGTCTTCAGTAAACTTTAAATTTAAAATATCGATCAACACCTCTTACCAAACGTAGCTATCTCCTTACAAAATCCTTCACTTATCTTCCTTCTAACTACTCTTCGATTTATGCGTCCATTTGGCTCTCAGCCAACAAAAATGACTTATTCATATCAGAAAAATCTCTTCGAAAACTTCTCGAAAATTACCGAAAAGTTTTGTCGTGTTCAAACAAAGACTGAGGGAGAAAATAAAATCCCATTCCAATGAAATTTAATGTGACCAATAACGAGCATTCCATCGAGAGGGAATTGGTATTAAAATAAAAGCAATTAAGTGCGAAGAAAAGAGATAGAGAACAAAATGTTTATTATCTCTTTAGAGACCCCACAAACGTTTTATAGTTTCAAGTTATTTCGAATATAACGGATCTGAAGCTCATAATTACAACAGTGACATTTTGCATATTTATGCTTTTAAAATGCAGAAGCACGGTGACAACATATAAATATTATGTTAGACTTTAAACTGCTAGTTTTCTGTAGACAAGTTAGTCTAAATATGAAATTAAAAGTAGTTAAAACAAATTACCGACAAGAGTATCACAAGAGACCAATACGTATCTAAATTGAGTTATTTTACTTTAAGTCTTGCTGTCTAGTATGGACTCAATCTTTAACAGGTTATTACAAACAGTAATGTTACTTCCGTGCAATATTAGTTTGTATTTGGATACATAATGGTTTTCTCCGTTGTAAAGAACTAAACTATTTTCTTTTTGGAAGATTACAGGAAATTATAGGAATTTAAAGATAAATAAATCTAGTTTCAAAGGGATTTGAAAGAGATTTGAACGCTTATAAAGTATAAGTTATGTCTGCACTTTCAAAGGAACATTAATCACATCTTTAATTGCTTATTATATCTTAATATCATATAGAGATATACGGATAATAAAACTATGATATATCATTAAGTTTATTTCCGTGTATCCTTTAAAATAATAAAAAAAAAAACAGATCAATAATATTTATTGTTTATTGTCTATATTACGTGAAAAAGGGTTCTGTAGTACCGATTCAATTGTAACAAATTTATCCATCTAAAAAATATGGAAGACAATGGCACAGGCTGCGCTCTACATGAAACTAGTACCACCCAGGCATTGTCTCCATCACAGCATGAAATATACACCAACGACATATCAATGTGAACAAATTGTGCAAGAACCGAAATAAATTAGTTTATAGGCTCACCTATTTAAACTACTGACGACCAACTCACGGGATAGGAAATCGATGAATTCTGCATGAATTGTGAAACAGAACATCGAAAGTAGTATTGCGAAAGGATAATAACAATAATCATTTTTCGATGGTTCGGGAAATTCGAAGGAAAAGTGTTTCTAAGAAACCTTTATCGTTCAAACCTCGTCTCTTCAAGGTAAGGACTAGTTCATGTTCAGTTTTGTTCAGCCAATGCCTCTCGATTATGTTTTTTAAGCAATTGGAGACAGTTCATTCACGAATTATTATTTTGAGTTATGAACAGCAGTAAACTAACGAACACAGTTTAAAGTAAATTCAGTCAAGAGATGCAAAGATTTTATACTCTCGTGAAATGACGCTTACACTACTTTCCTGAATTACGAAGTGATCTACTTCACACATTTACTAACGAGCTCCAAAGCATCACATTGATTCAACAAGTGTTACGGTTTGCTACGTGTCCAAGTATCAATTTCCGAAGTTCTTGTTCTTCAGAAATATTAGACAAACCGATACTTGTTTTACGACCATTTTCAACAATCTCTTGTGTGTTGATATCTAAAGTATAATAGAGAAGATATGCACTGAAACAACACGAGAAAGGAAAATGAATTCTACAGATAATGAAATATAATAATCATATATTTACGTAATCACGGGCAGAAAAGTACAACATCCTCGTGGTTAGACATAATTTTTTTATGTTAGAAAGATTATTTTAACATTTTCATTAAATAAAATAAAAGAAATTTGTTTTTAAAACGTGTTAACTTGGCCTTAATTAAATGTCAATAGGAATCAGAAGCAAGTATTACATATGCTATACAAAAAAGATCATATATATTTTAGTCTACAATCTATTACAATATGCATTTCTTCCTTTATGTTAGTGTATGGTTTGTAAGGTTTCTTTGAACATTAATGCAATATAAAAAAAGATTGGCATTTTATAGTAAAAAAGTTCCTTGTTCTGGCGGTAGATTGGCTTAATTGTGCGGCATATAGAATGTTACATGTAGCGCTTGAAGCCGCAATTAAATCATGCATGCATTACGTAAGGTGTAGGTTGATGGAATAACTTGTTTGAGTTTGTTAAGCTTTGTACACTGTCAGTAGCAAACTTCATAATAAAGTAACATTTAAATGTCAAATCTTATCATAACTCAAGGACAGAGACGAGGAAACTTATTGAAAGTGACATGGAAAAATTACATGCAGCAATTATCTCTACAAACACTTCCAGGGAAATATAGCTGCGTAATAGGTCAAATATACGATAGACCTCAAAAGAGTCAAAGGAAAGATTTGCTAAGTGCATTTCTAATACATCTGTGCTGACATTATTGCTGCAATGCAAGATAGCCAGGGCACTTTTCACGTAATTCTCCTTCAAAGAACAACTAAGAAATAATACCCCTGTTTAATTCCAGTACTTTATTACTGGACTATTTCAAAAAATAATTGTACTAAGGGTAGCACTAATTTATAGATGTCATTTTGTCAATGTGCCTTTGAATTATTATGTGCCCCTACTTACCACGTGTGCAGTATGGAAAATTTAACAATAATCTTTAAGTGCGTGGTTCCTGGAACTTATTCTCAAGGATGTTAAACTTGTTGCAGCTCAATTCCATCGATTTATGCCCTTCCTATGATGTTTGGTATTAATGAATAGCTCTCTTATAGAAAGTATTTGGAATAAACAAATGCTGATCTGGTTCCATTTTTCAACATAATGTCCTAATGTGTATTGTCTTCTGACATATTGTTTGTTTCATTGTTGTTAAGATTACATTTGCTTCGTTTCATGGTTGTCAACACTACATTTGTTTAATTTCATTCATTTCTTGCATAGTTGCTCTCTTTGTTTCGTGATGAATTTCCAAGACGATGATGACGACTTGTTTAAAGTAGGTTCATCATATTTTTAAATCTCTTCGTGTTGGTATGGATAACAATATAAATATAATATCATGTTGGCAAGAAGATATAGCTTGTGGAAGTAGTTTTCGTTTTAAATTATTATTCTATTCTGAAAAGTACTTTGAACGAAAGGATGTTAGTTGGTATTATGAAGCGACTTTAAAGGTATATTTTTCATTTGAGTGCATTTATTGAAAACATGGTTTAAGTTGACATTTAACCCACTTTTCTCATATTTCTTATTTCTAAAAAGATATAAAGGCGCATATTGTGTCTTTATATAACGATACTTACATTGGGTACCTCTCTAAGAATTTAAAGTGGGGTCCGAAAAGGTTTAAAAGCATGTAACGTTAACTTCCATGGAACTGTACGAAGTTAGCTTTCACCTGTTTCTATAGGTACGTCTCAATAGATAAATAATCTGAATTAAGGAAAGAAACCACGTTCTTCCTTACTAAGGAATCATGAACATTTCTCACAATATCTCGCAGGAGCTCTTGCGTTATATTTTCTCAGATATAAAATCATCACGATAAATAAAATTGATTATTTGGATCAGTAACGTGATTAAAAGTACAAATAATTACGATCAGTCTATTCATAATAATCTTAAACTTCAAATTCCTTATAACAAAAGAAATGCACGCCATTCTTCTTTCTCAGTATCAGCCCCTAAATCGTGGAGTTGCCTCTGTCACAAAACATGGGAAATGCAAGAACTTGAACCATGGGTTTTAGCAATCCTTGTTAGACTTTAACGAATTGTTAAGTAACTTTAAGCCCTTTAAAATGCATTACGTTCGTTAATAAACGATTAGTAAAATTCTTAACGAAGGTTG
The DNA here is from genome assembly GCA_022664845.1 of Lepisma saccharinum. Classification (NCBI taxonomy): domain Eukaryota; kingdom Metazoa; phylum Arthropoda; class Insecta; order Zygentoma; family Lepismatidae; genus Lepisma; species Lepisma saccharinum. The sequence continues at coordinate 6,234 of JAGDQP010029323.1, read as the reverse complement.
GTGAAACCAGCCAGGAGTCTACTTACTCATGAAGAAGTAGAGACAGAACAATGGAACTCATAACTAGGAATAATATATTGTTTCGTTCTCGTATAACTATTTAGTTTTCTTCTACTTTAAAATGTGTTTATACTCGTACTTATTTTGGTATTTGGTAAGTGTAGATAGCAGTGCAACCTTTGGCTAAACTTTGATCTATTATTGAAATTAAAATAGTTACTATATATAATATAATTATTATTATGTGATTTACTGTATTTGTCTGTTAGTAAAAGATTTATAACAGACGCCATCTTGACAGATATTATAAATGCTGCCTAAATAAGTTGCGGGTGTATATAAATACATATTTGGGTTTCTGTATTCACTACAAGGATAATTTATTTGAAACAAACTAAAATCATTACTGTCCCAAATTATATTTATCATTATACTATAGGTTCTGGTGAGCTTGATGAGTTTATTAAAGCGAAATATGTATTGTTTATTCTGAAACTATTGAGTGCGATAGGAGAGTTACATTGACGCCTAAAGCAACTACTTAGAATAGAATACAATATTCTGTTTGGATAATATTTTTTTGTTAAAACGAAAATATTTAATTTATTTTAAGATGCACTATAGAGACAAGAAATTTTTCTAATTTTCTAACCAATACAAAATTACTACCATGTTATAGCCTAGAAGGAACGCGAGAGCTAAAGTAAAAGTAAGAAACCAACGAAGGAAACAGAAGGAAGAGATTTATTTTTGAAGAAATAACAAAGTAAGAAATTTAAAGGTTTTTAATCACATAAAGCAAGGGAAATTCAAAATAAGCTAATGTTTGCAAAGTAAGTTAAAGCATGTGACTAGTTACCATTTAAATGAAAGTTTATTATAATTATATATGTTAAATGATTTTGCACGCACGTCCTATACGATCAAAATCCTCTGTAAAACGACGTAGTTCAATGATTACTTAAGAGGAATCCTTCCTAATTATCATATGCCATATATAAATTCTGTATTATCTGCAAGGTGTAACACATGAATATAGGATGAAAGGGGATGAAAGACTATTTGACATCATCCTATTTTCCGATTATATTTATACCTTTTTGGCATGGCCTGTCGGTTGATCCTATTACTGCTTATAAACCTTCGGTCACTCTCAAACCATCCTGGAAATAAATCGGCACCATAGCAACGAGTAGAAAAGCAAACAATAGAAATTCGTAGTTCATAAAAACATAAATTAAGGCGTTTATTTGTATTGTTTGCCTCTCTACCTGTAATCCTAGCAGACCGAGTTTTCGTTTAAAAGCAAGGAACCAAAGACAATTATTGTATCAACATAAAGAGCTTACCCACTGACTGTTGTGTATAGAGCGACCGAAAAAGTATTTGAACAAGGTAAACTGCTTCATAGAGTGTTCTTTCTATTTTTATATTATTTTGCCTTACTTTCTCGTGATATATACCATTTATACTGTTTGTCTGCTTCTTTTGCTTATAATGCTTAGAAACGAATACTCATTCGTTTGTCAACTAGCACTACAACATGTGCAGTAAAGCAGAAAAAATAACGTTAATTGTAATTTTTAGATTATAGTTTATATTATGCAAAAGCTTTCAACAAGGTAATTATAAAAACTATCCCTGCAACTGTATTTTTTTAGGCATAGAATAAGTCCTCAGGCTCCTTTTATCTTGTAACAATGTGGTTGTTGAAAGTTGAAGTAATTTTGCTGAAACTAAAACACTTTCATTTCACTCAACATAGTTCCTATGTATCATATCGTAACGGTATACATTCTTATTTTGCGATCTATCACGATGATATAAGACATTTTCCTTTATCCTGTGAAAATTAGATCCAGAACTTCATCCAATTAAACACAACTCTGCAATAAAATCGATAAAACCAGCGTTTCGAAAGAGTTAATAGTATATATTTAACTCAAGTTTTCACAATATAAATTATAACAATTAAACTAAGAGTCCCTAAAATATTTCACCTACTGATATTACTTTATAGAATCATATTCGAGTTTGTACATATGCAGATATGCCTTGTAAGAATGGTAAATCCAGTGGAACCCCATTTATTCGGATTATAAAACTTCTTGCACATAAGTTTTCTGCCCTAAATCCAGTTCTGTCTTAAAGCAAAAGTTGTCAGCTGCAGGAAATTCAATTAAAATCGAACTTATATTTTATGTATATACAGTACGTCTTTTGTCTTGTACTGATATATGTTTCTAAAAGCCGTAATGATGTACAAAAAATTCAGTATGTATAAGCTCTGTACTTTATCTCGTTAGCTAATTTTTAGTATTATCTAAAATTTCTGTCATTCGGACCGGTCTCGGTCTGATCCCGATTTAACCGGTAAAATGGGGTTCCACCGTAGTACTTCGGATTTTTCTCTTCCTTTTTCACCATTATATCAGACACAAACACAATCACACATGTTTCGAACATGACCATCGTATCGTAATGCTATTACGATTGTAGGAAACTAACCATGGACCGGTTCCATTTCAATTCAGGCACTTCAAAAAATGTACCCATTAAGTCATAGATTATGAACATTATGTTTGTACTTGGTATTTATGGAAATTTAAGAGACCCATATTTTTTTAAAAAAATCTTATTTTTCAAAGTAAATTCTACTGATTACTCATGAATCTTACCAATTATCATAAAGAAGTCACTCTTCTTGTATATCATAGATGTCTTTTTTTCGTGAAGTTAAAAACAATTCCCATATCGTTTGTATAGGGTGTATATAAATACTGACAACTTCGATAAAAAACAAAAATGTAAGTTACAATATTTTGGCATTGTATTACTCACTGCCATAACATTGTACATAGTTGTAGCTTACAACTTTGGGTAAACACTTGTAAGTGCTTTACCGTAAAAATACCTTGAGGAGGTAGGTACTGCTACTTTTACTATATAACAAAGAAAGGAAGGTATGTTTCAAAGTTTTGTCATATCTGGACGCCATTTTCTCACAAAACACGTTTTAGAAAATATTAATTACATTCTTTTCTTTAGTTCACAATGATTCTTGGTGTCCTTGAATCTTGCAACGTCAATTAACCTCATTTTCCGGCGTCATATGATAATGAAACTTTGCACAGCGACGTAAGTCAGGTGCCAATACAATATTCTATTCTTACTTTCATATATTTCTATATATTTTAAAAACATTTTAGTATAATTTTAAATATTACCCTACTCATTCTGCGGTTCTGAGGCATTTGACTGGTTCCAGAACGCTCTAGCATTTGGGTTAAAAAATTAATAAAAAGGAAATACTTTTCTTGAACAATTCTTAATAAAAAGTAAACAACTAATTTTGTTTATGCAAATTATTTTGTGTAAACAATTAATAAAAATCATTTTTAAGATCTACTTTTCTTAAACAATTCATACTAAAAAGTAAAAAAAAAGTGTTTATGCATGACTAAAATGAATAGCATGGGACGCACTCCTATATACAGTCACTTTATAAATTCTTCAATTAGCGCGATATATGCTTTTCGTTTTAGTCATGCCTAAACAAAATTATTCTTCTACTTACTTTGGTAATTACATAAATAATTACCTTAGGCGCTGCTTGAATTTATATGGAACGGGTCTATAAATTGTTTCTCGAACTAATTATACTAGAGTTAAACCTTTAACTATAAAGAAAGTTAATATCTTAACATGAAGCAGACAGTTCTATTAAGTAACTAAAAAAAAGGTACAAGTTCTCTTCATTATTATCCTGAAAATATTTTTTTTCTTTGAGATATTTCTTGAAATATTTTTTCTTTTCTTTTTAATATAGAGATAACTCAATCTACTTAAAATGTTTTTTTCCTGTACCATTGATCGCCTGTTTCCGATTAACTAAGTTTCATAATGTTCTTTGTACTAAAGACATAAAACTTTTAGGAAGTTCTCCGTCTTTCGAAGGAATGTAACACTCTGCTTTTCCTTTTGACAGCATAAGATACTGAAAACAAAGAGCTACCTAATTTTGAATCCTTCACGCTTCACAGGTTACAAATAGTTGGATTTCCTGCAGCGTATCTCATGGAAAACTCGCGAAAATCTGCAGTAAATGAATTTCCCAATCGGGGACCGGCTACAAGGAACTTAAAAGCTTTCTCTTCTCTTTGGAAGTAAGGAAATCCCTCTTAATAAAGAGAATTGAACGAATCAGGTGACAGTTTGAAGAAGATCTCTTAGAACTTCCTAACAGTTTAAATCCTATACAGAACAAGCATAGCTCAAGAAGTTACGGTGTTCATCACAGCTTTCTCATTTACAGGTTATCTTGATTCATTTTAATTAGTAGGATTTTAAATGCAAAAGTTTCCGGGCGGAAACTAAACTTTACCAAAATTAGTTTCCTTTACACAGAAAGTAATTTTTAAATTAAGAATTAAGTTGTTTCACCATTGAAATATTGTTGTATTACCTCGTCGCTGCTGGTATTTGGTATTTATAACAATTTTTAGAAATATCGAAGGTATACGTATTAAAATGTATTCATTACCCTTTTAGGTAGATATATGTCATAGCAAACGTCTGAAGGAATCACATTTCAATCATGTCAATTACATTAAACAAGTGAAATATGTTCTTTATGTTTGTGAATTCTATGATAGTTACACTGAATAATTTAACATTTTAATAGTGGACCCTAAATTGCTAAAGAAACAAAAAAATATTGTTACAATTTGCTTAAACTTATTAGAATTTCACTTTGTTTTGATTGAAAAATCAGGACAAAATTGAATATTGTGGAATATGAATACGTACGTACAGAAAAATAAAGACTAGAAAGTATTTTGTAAATTAAATAATGCATTTTTATTATTAATAGCATGATTTACTTTTGTAATATTTTATTGACAATTTATTTAAGTTAATAATAATAATAGTTAATTATTCGATATGAAAACGAACTTAAACAAATAGGTAAGTCAAATGATAGATTACTTACCTTGCAGTTGCACGATCCTTGATGTGTCCAATGCCAAACGTGAATAATAAGAGTAGTCATCCCCAAAACTTATAGAAAGAAATGCTGTACTTTGTCTATCATTAAAGTTTTGGACTAATTTTAGCAAAGCAATTTTGTTTGAACATGCCTTTTGTTACATTCTCTATCAATCTTGGCTTACCTTTTCCTGAAACCTACAGAGCGGCTGTTTTTATTACCCAAGGTACAGGAAATTTGCAGGCAGTTATAGTTGCCTAGCTTTCTCCAGACTGTCTCCGAAAATTTATAACAGTGAAGCTTTTATCATGAAGAACGGCAGTTCTTCGAGTGACGGCATTGTTAGCGGCACTGTTAGCGGCACTCAAAAAGTATACAGTTAGTTTCGGTTCTACCGAAGTATAAGTTCGATTTTGATGCTTGAACTTACATTTCAAAGCTCTTTTCAATACTAAGACACAGGAAGAAAATCGGGTCGGTAAGATCTCCTTGGGCGCTTTGAAAACAATATTTAAAAATTCACATATTTTTAGGATAGCACTGATCCCAGACCATATAGGCAGCGTAAACGTACTGGATCTTATTCTACGCTTCAATACGTTTCAAACGGTGTATCATACGTTAAAATCGGTGGAGCGGTTCAAAAGTTACGAATTTTTAACCGAATCACAAAATTTTTACAAATGATAGAAAGGTATGTCCATCATTCTGTGTGTCTTTTTGTTTTAGCTCCAAATTGGTGGTACCTGTGGGTTTTTCGGATCCCATGATGGGGCTAAATCCAAGCTTAGATTTTTGATAGGAGTTACAGTTTTCGAGATATGGAGCAAAATCGATTTTGTATCCTTCCGCCATAGTGACACGTGCCACTTTTTAAATACGAGCCCGAAGGGAGAACACTCTCCGCCGCTGCTCCACTCATCTGGGCATGACGTAAAGGAGAAAAAATGTAAAGATACATGACAGTACCTAACTTTACCTAACCTCCACGTTCCCATGGTCAGTAATTTAAGAAAATGTACGAATAATGCAAGAAAAAAATATTAATCATAAAATTAAATTTTGAAAATTTACATGACCGAACCTAACCTAACCTAACCTCCACTTCGCCATGGTCACTAACTTAAGATAATGTACGTAAAATGCAGGAACGCAATTATTAATAATGAATATAAACATATATAAACACATGAAAATATATTCTGAAAGGAAACTCTAGTGTTAATCTCGTCGAGACTCGAACC
>JAGDQP010029322.1:0-23456 GCA_022664845.1 Lepisma saccharinum | reverse complement strand
ATTTTCGAACTCTCGTTACTCAGTTCTTCCATTCTGGTTTGTAGTTCTTCTGCACTTGAAGCAAACAGGACTATATCATCAGCGAACCGTAAATGATGAAGATATTCGCCATTAATTTTAATTCCAACTTCATCCCAGTTTAAATTCTGGAACACTCTCTCCAGGACCGCACAAAACAGTTTTGGAGAAATTGAATCTCCTTGCCTTACCCCTTTTCCAACTTTAAATTTTTCACTGTCTTGATGCAGTCTAATGACAGAAGTGGCAGTCGAGTAAATGTTTCGCAGTAACTTGATGTATGCACTTTCGATGCCTTGATGTTCAAGTGATTTAAGTACTGCTGACAAGGAGACCGAATCGAAAGCTTTTTCAAAATCTATGAATCCCAAACATAGTGGAAGTTCATATTCATTAGTCCATTCCATAACTTAATTCAATGTCTGAGAAAATTGCATCAGTATTCGTAGCCTATGTTCATAATATGGTAGGGCAAACTTAAGACATAAAACTGTATTTAAAAACTTTTGAGTGGCTTCTATTTTAAAAATTCCTACTGGTTAATGTTTCTTGGTACCAAATTATGATTTCATATTCTAATTTAGCACTCACTAAAACTTTATACAACATTAAGTAGGTTTGTATATTCCTATCTTATTTTTGGATTCTTGAGTTAAGGTGTCAATATGGCCCTAAAATTTACCATTCGCGTCCAAATATATGCCTAGGTCTTTGATTCATTTAACTTTCCATTACATTATCCATTATTTTATAAGTGCTTGAGATATAATTCGTTTTTTGGGTATAGCTTATAACCTCTGTTCTATTCAAGTTTACTATCATTTTATTCTTATCACACCATATTGCTACCTTGTTCATGTCTACTTGTATTCTAACAACGTCAGACTTCTTTTAATATAACCAAGTAATTTCAAATCGTCAGCATAAAGTAAAGGTATAACATAATTTACCCTTGTACATAAGCCGTTAATAAATATATTAAATAAGATTGGCCCAAGGGATCCTTGCGGAGTCCCATTTTCTTTTTGGCTGAAGTTGACAGGTTTTGAGTTTAATCTTAAACGTTCTGTCTTTCAGATAAGATTCAAACCATTTTATATATAAATTGGTTGGCCCAATATTTCTTAACTTATTAAGAAGAATAGAATGGTTTACAGAATCAAATGCCTTTGTAAATAACATCACATTGTGAGTTACTATTAATGCACCCTTGTATCTGAATAGTAGCCTGACATAGATTAGGCTAGTCATAGCATTAGATTAGCCTGACATAATAATAATGATAAAGTTTATGAGTGTGCTAAGAACAACTATTCATAGCAAATAAAGCATTATTATATTAATAAAATACAATAGTAAATTACATCATTGCAATTAGTGAACAAAGTTCTGGTATGAAAAAGTCCGATACAAAGGTGCAAATACGTGACTAAATACATAAATATACAATGGCCTACTGTGTACTATATTAAAACTATGTGCAATAATAGATTGGCTTAAATGCAGTCATTATTTAAAAGTGTGATTTATTTTTAGCTGAAATCCAATATATCAGGAGGTAGCGCTACCTACCTTTGTCTACTTTTGTCCTTTAAATACAATGTGTGTAAATTACCACGATATAAATAACAACATACAATAGTGTAAAAATCCATTATGAAAATGTGTTTTAGAGGTTAATAAACATTAAATACTTAAAATAGTGGACTATTAGAATGCTTGATAGCAAACAAATATTGCACAACGCCATAATTAAAAACGAATAAAACGTAACTGGAACAAAATTTTATCTCATCAATATATATCTTGAATCAAGCATATTTCAAGTTGTCAAAGTGTGGCGTTATTCTATTTAAAATGACATGGTTCTTATTGACTGTTATTATAAGGGAACTAGTTCTTATGTTCAAATGTACTTTCAATGTAATGTTTTCTAATACATATTCGATGTTATATTGACTTGACAATACCTTTGCTGAAAACACTGCATTATTTTTTTCCTCTTTTACTTAAGGTCTCAAGATTACCCAATAGTCGTAGGTATATGCATTTTCTGGTAAATCTAGTTTGAGGCAAAGTATACTGACAAACAGTTGGGAAGTGATTCCATATTTTTACTGAGGCACTTCGTGATACTACTCCAGCCTATAGAGACGAATTCAAGTTTAGTCTTATTAATATTTTATATAGATGTACATAGGAACTTCTTTTTTTAAATATATATCCTTGCCTAGAAATTAAACCTGTAAGTTTTTATCACAGCATACACATTTTCATGTGTATGTTATTGAAACCTTAGGTTTCTATTACTATATACTACACCCAGATCTCTTATAGTTTCAACCTCTTCAACAGAAGAGTATGAAATGGTATAATTGCTTACATTATATTAAACCTTGCTTGTGTACGCTATAGGTTTAGTTTTCCTTCAGCTGACCTTCATTAGGGTAGATCTGCACCATTGTGAAGCATTATGAAAGTCTTTCTGATACAAGGCATTATCTTCGAAGTTATTTATAACTCCATATAATTTTCAATCATCTGCGTTCAATACTACATAATGTTTGTTTGGGTATATTTATAAATATGGAAAACAACAAAAGATTATGACGAATAATAGGCCGTGAGACGGGACGATACCGCTCGTCCAAGATGAAGGTCAATCGTATATATACGTCGATATCTGTGAATTGCCGTATGTCGAGCTTTCAACGGCAAAGCACAGTATCGGTAAGCTTCCTCGTTGATCCCGATGAGGAAGTAGGACAGTATCAGACAAGATATAAGATACTACGACCTTATATCCACACTTCCTTTCCCTACAGCTCACTCACTTTTACTAGGTTTATTCACCATACCTGATACTTACGTGAAGGGTGGATACGAAATTTCGGTTTTCACTTTCAAATAACCGTGTTGAGATTCCTGTACATTATGTTTTAGATAAAAATTCAGATGTTTAAATATAATTATCTCAACGATTTTTGCGAAAGCGTTAAGTAGAGTAACTGCTCTATAATTACTTACATCTGAGTGGTTACCATTTTTACGGGTTGGCACGACAAAAGCGTGCTTCCGGGTGTATATCATTTCTTAAAGATATATTAAGAATCCGTAACAAGTGTGTAACTAATTCATTAGCACAAGCTTTTACAATATAGTTGGGAACTGGTGTTGACAGTAGCATCTTAAGTTTACCTATAACATGAATATCATCAGATTTAGAAATGTATGGAGTTCCAATAACATTGGTATTTTGTTCATCAGTGTTACATGGTACGATTGCACTTGTTCCCATGTTAAAGTTTATTGAGAAACTTTTTTAAACAAGTATTTTTTGTATGCCATCTGTATTTGTGTATACATTGGCCTTGTACTCAATTTCATTTTGTATATTATCTCTTTTACTGATGCTAAACGTATGATCTATTACCACAACATTACTTTCCGCAGCAGATACATAAGCATTATGTGCTACGTTGTACTTTCTTTTAACTAACTTTCTTATTTCGGCATATTTTTATAACATTGTTTTTCATTACTGCGTTTTGATTTCACACAAAAAATATTTTTCTTATTGACGGGAATTATTAACTCCTTACTCATCCATGTATTTTTAAATACTTTCTCATTTTAGATATTTTCTTCGGTATATTCTTATCAAAAACAGTATAGATTATTATATATCACGAGTAAAAGTATCTACATCAATTCCTATTTTATTATCTTCACTCTACATTTTCTTGATATCATTACATAACAATAAGATATTAACATTTTGAAAGTTTTACCCTTCATTTTGTGTTGCTGAAGGAACAGTGCCAGAATAGTTAACATTTTCCTGCCATTGAAAAATAAAGGGAGATGAAGATATATTTTTGTAAGCCAGTGCACATAAAAATTGTAAAACTATCCGTGATATTCGTCATCAACAGGTTGCGTATGTTAGTTGGGTCAATAGGGTTAGGATGGGTTAGGTCCTTCTTGCATTTAAGCTTTCAGTTATTTTCATTTTCACTTCATACGACCTTTGGTTTCAATCGATGGTCTCTCAAAAAAGAACAATTGATTTTGATATCAAAGCGAACCAATCATAAAAAGTTAGAAAAATGAATAATACCTTTATCATTATGATCTATGTTCAAAGCTGAATATCTCAAATTATCTTGGCTGACAAAAGGTTTGTAAGTTTAAGACTACGTAAGTTATTCATAAATTTTGTGACAAAATCAAAGGTTCCTTTCCTATTTTGATTTTGAATATGTCTTATGACTTTCATTTCTCTTTATTGGTTGAACGCAAGAAGAGCAGATGTTTGTACTGAAATGATTATTCCCTAGATTAAAGTAATAATAAAAGGAATTCAATGTTCTTTGCTACTTCGTTCAGTTTCATGATGATTTTGTTTTAGATTAGGCTAGACGACCAATTAGGTTAGGAGTCAAGAAATAAACAGGTGAATTTACTAAAAAAAAAAATGAAGATTGAGAACTGTTGGACAAAAAAGGAATCAATAATCATTGGCTGCGCAACTATGTTATAAAATATATGCCAACTGCAAAAGAGGACTTCATTTCTGGCTGTAGTACTGGCGATCGCAAAGAGTGAAAACTATTTCATCGATTTGTTAAAGTGATATTACAGAATAATATCCAATAACGTGCGATTGTGTCATAGATGTAATAAGTGGAAACATTTACACATACTTGGTTGAGCTGGAAAAGATCATAGACAAGGAAACTGACAAGTATATATAGAGAAAAGTACTAAACTTACTCGGAAAACTTCACTCTCACTAAATAAAGGAAGGGGAAAGAATAGCTGAAGACTACGTAATAGATACCAGACACGTATCAAAGTTTGAAAGGTGGAAGTTTTGTGGTTTAGACAAATATGACATTTATTCCTTCGATCCCAACAAAATAGGTGTGACAAGCGTTAACAGAAAGTCCAACAGAAAAATAACCAAAGATATGAAATAATTCTTCTGGAAAGAAAATCTAAAAATCATTTCCCTGGAAAAGCTTCACACCTGTCTATTTCACGATTTTTTTTGTTATTGTTCACTTTGTGGATATTATATAACAAGGATTAGAACAACAAATGGTTCTTTTTACAAACAATGCAATGAAATATAGAAAACATATAATACCGACAAACTCTAAATTAGAGAGACAAGTGAAATCTACCCGAAAATGGCAGTTATAAACCTTATTGTGGTTCTTCCTTCTTGAAGTCATTATGAATAACAGTAATGAGCATTTTCTATAAACATTCGAATTCTAAAAGGATCTTGTTCGGCAAGTAGCTGTCAATTATCAATATTTTACAGATTCCGGCAATCAGGATCGTAGTCACACATTTCTTACAGAGCAAGTCCCATGAGCTTTTAGAATCTGAGATTGGTGTGGGTATGAGATGAACAAAATTAAAAATGTATCCTTCTCGTGCATAATTATTGAAGTTTTTATCCGATTTTTATAAAATTGTACACAGACATCCTACGTCTTTGATTTTTACACATTAGTCTCCGAAAGATCTGAAAGAGATAAGCAAACTGTAACAGTAGAGTTCTTGTGAGAAAGGAAAGTGGCACTGCATAGAGTCATCACGACTAACATCAGCAATGTCCGAAAATTGATGAAGTTTCTAGAAGTATAAACCTCACTGGGGGATAAAGAACATATTGGGAGACCAACAGCAGCAGTTACCGATCTGAGCAAGGAACGAATCCTTGTTCGAATAAGTGTTATGTGAGCTGCTGTGCAAGCTCTGCGGTGTAATTCACTGTGGCCATAACGCAATGAAAACACTACTTTGGGAACTAAGTTAATGACAACTCTGTGCTAAGTGAATGCGAGAATATCTAATCCGCGAAAAATGTCAATAACATGTGGGTTTGTGCAGGAAATTATTTGTGTGTCGTAGTATTGCGAGAAATGAAGTAGATTGCGATGTTATATCCTCCATATAGCCCTAACTTAGCACCCTATTTTTATTTTTTTTGTTAGGGATTATATTGAAGCCATTAACATGGATTTATTTATGTTACACAACTGGACATAGTCTGCCTTAATACTTCATTATAAAATTGCAAAATGTCTGAATAATTATTATACTGTAAAGTTTGAAAAGTTATGAAGCGAATTACAGTAAAATAGAAATTCAAGAAACACAGTTGATAAAGAAGAAACAGTTTGAAGTAGAAGTAGGAAAATCAGTGAAACCTAATAGTAAGAAAAAAACTCTACGGAACTTTTAGAAATGTTGTTTGATTCCACGTGGACATAATTTGATGTCAGTTGCGAGAGAATTCCAAATATCTACTGTAAAATATTTAAAAGATCTTTGATCTGACAACATTTATTAATTTTACTAATACCCAAATATTTAGAAGTAGTGGATCTAGTAGTGGTACAATTCTCAGACAATCGAGATTCTAGCTCCAAATCCTTGAAATCACACATATTAGCACGTTTGATTTTTTTAATTTTAATTTATTTTAAGACCTTTAGGTAACTTTGGCGTAGGCCGAATGGTGAGATAAATTGGTGGAATTAAGAAAGTGGGAGGAAACGGGGACAGCCTGAGAAAACAAACGTACACGGTGTTTGTCCACCACAAAGTCCACATGGCATGACCAGGGAACGAACCGACGACCCCACGTACAAGAGGTGAGCACTATACCAACGGAGCTACCGCGGCCCACATACCAGCACGTATTTGCTGAAGTAGAACAGTTACTTTTAACTAGAAACCTTAATTTAGTAGGGCGTACCCAAATGTGTTCTAGAATGCAAAAGCGAGGAGGGAGTTGCTGTAAAATGTTAACTACAAACACAAGGGAACGAAATTCTCACTGTATGATATTTCTGAAGAAAAAAAGGTGAAAAGAAATTCACATATAGCCAACACAGTCCTTGGGCCATTCCAATGGGCATAATCTTCAGACATATACTGTATATTGAGAACGAAATGAAAGAACAAAATAACAAATGTTCCGAAGAAAATTGTGTCTATTAAAAGCCGGCCTATGAGAGACAGGGACAAACGATATAAACCTACTACGAAATCCGAAACATTGTGCCTTGAAGCACTTAAGCTAAACAAGGAACTTACAAGCCATATCTGCTAAAGTACTCTCAGCTAGAAAAGTTACAGAACTGGCTTCCACTGAACATATAATATATTAGCACAAATATAGGAATCCCGTACACACAAGCACAAAGGAGCGCTGATTGAATCCCAGAAAACTGGTATTCGAATTCCAATGATCAGACTACGTGACATTGTTGGCTTCTTTTAGTGGTAAAGAGGCACATGTGTACTTATATCCCTTGTGCTCCAAGCATTATTTCAACGTGAATAAGAGGTACATGTGTACTTATATCCCTTGTGCTCCAAGCATTATTTCAACGTGAATAAGAGGTGAAGTGAAAGACCCTCACAGCGCAGTGCAGAATGGGAATCGTTCTTATAGAGAATTAAAACTTTACAATAATCCCTCGTACATACACGAGTATAACTGTAAACGCGTAAATGTATACGAGGTCATTTGAGAAATTTCCGTCCTCTGAAGTAAAAATGGCGGCAGTGGCAAATGATGATAATTTAATTCAACATAGTTCCCTTTCAGCGTTCCTGTAACAATTATATCCCGTGATAGTAGAAGATCTCGTCTTAGTTTGCAAACTACACCTTTACTGTTGATATTATTACATCACTGAAGTCCGTAGATTCAGTACCTTTAAGGTGAAATTTGAGTTAGGTGAATAGTTAGTAGTCCAAGGAACAAGGTCTGAGAAGAAAGAGGAATATTCAGCGATTTCATAACGCAATTTATGAAATGTGATTATGGCCTTGTGGGAAAGAGGGTGTCTTGGATGAAGAGGGTGCGTTATGACAGGTTTTCCCGTCTTTTTTTACCTTGAAAGCTGTCTGCAGTTTATCAAATAAGCCCACGTAACGTTCAGCAGTCAAGGTGGTGCCTTTGATCTGGTATTTATTGATCATTTCCCTTTCACAATCCCAAAATATCACATCCATTACTTTCCCTGCACATTTCTGACGGCGATTTTTTATTTCTTCGTTGTTCCACTATGGCGCAGTAGAATATTACCAATGTGGTGGAAGTTTTGCTTGTATTGCTATTATATGACCTTGAGGTTGTTTTTTTATTTGGTAGTATTGCTAAAGGTAGTAAGGAGAGCAAAGAACTGCTCGTGATGCACGACCTCAAATGTTCACAACTTAATCTCAACAAAGTATGTTAGGAGACAGGGGTTGAAGGTGGGTCCCAAATGTAAAATGTAAAAATTGCTATATGTGATAGACAGGTACCCTAGAACTTTCGTTGAAATCGAACGAATGGTAGGAAAGGTGATATTCGGCTTCTTTTTGTGGTGCCGCCCACTCCTCAGCCCTTAGCCGCCATGTTGTTGTACTGTTGCCTCTCGCCGCTCGCCGTGGTAAGGCAACCGATGATACGGCTCCGTGTCTATCGCGAAGCGGTAAGAAACGGTGTGATATGCCCGCGCCCTTTGCAAAGCCATACAACGCGACGCGATAGATAAAATTTATTATAGAATTTTATTTTTAAGGAGGGAATCATGATATTATTTTGACGGAGAATAGTGACACATTTACCGTCAAGGCAGACTGAACATATTCGCTGACTTGCACGACTTTTTGACGTCTTACATCTTTCGATGTTCGTTAGAAAGTATTTATCTGTATCACATTTTCATGCTTGGTGTTACTATTTGCGCATGCGCACATTCGATTGTTTTTACATATTCAAACTTATGAAACTACTAGAACATCCTTGGTACAGGTTTCACTTTATTTTGTTTGTCACGTTCTTCTATGTTTGACACTTGATTGACAGCGCCGCCAGTTGAATGACATTTAACAATCTATTTATTGTATCGCTTCTTTTGATGCTCGGGACTTGTTGGCACATGCTCCGACTTTTCTAAAAATTTGACTGTGCAGGTGTTCCTTTATTTTTGTTTATATTATTTTGCTTGAATATACAATAGGTCAACGCGGAGCAAGATAGAACGTTTCTTTTGATATTTGCCGTATAACTGGTGTTGGCGAATTTTTCTTTCGTTCGCATTCTCCTGATGCTCGAAGGAGGAAACAGGTGTTTGTGTGATTTCACAATATTGTGTAATATTATGCAATACTTATCATTCAAGTTATGGTGCTTTCTGCTACCTTCATTTTTAAGTTTTTCTATTCACATTTTGAACCTTCTTAAAACTAAGTTTTACAGAAAGGATTTTCCGCTTGCCATATGCCCAAATAAAGATGAATTATCATTGTAACATGATTAATTAATTTAAACTGATTACATTCTTTTTAAACGACTGGATTAATATAAAGCTTGAGTTCCATAAGGAGGTATTTAGTTATGACAAACGAAACAATTTTAATGACTTATAATTACTCGAAACAATATCAATATTGTTGTTATTATATTTTTAATTTTTACCTTGCTCTAATGGTTCACTTATGGATCCTTGCTAAGGTTTGTGATGAAATTAATTTTATTTTTTAGTTTTCGCCAAAATACTTTTACTATTGACTTTTATTATTTTATATTTTTGAAGCAATTATTTACTATAGCGGTTATTGGCAACGTCAATGAATTATGTGATTAAAGTGGACACAGTTGCACTGATTTATAATTTTAAACGTATAAACATTTTGAACGCATGAATTTGTTTTATTGATTACAGGACATTTTTTTAAATTTCGGATGAGTTACAGAATTAATTATAGTTATTAATTTCAAATTTAATGCTTTAGTTCTGTTTTATATTTAAATTTTGTTTTTTATTGATGTTTTTAGAACTCTATATGAAATAAACTACTACGACGATGAACTTTACATGGTTTTTTGCATTATTTAGTTAGTTTTTTGTTTGTTGATTAAACATCAAATAACAATTTAAACATTCATGTTCTGACTTTTAATAAATTACTGTTTATACATACGACGATACATTTAGAAGACACATTGGAACAAGAACTTACTTTTGTTTGATTAATTACTATTCATATTTCCTTGGAAACATTTTAATGGCTACGTAATTTGAGTTTTAATTCTAACTAAAACGAACTTTATAATGTACCGCTTTTTTATAGAGTTTAGAGGGATTTCAACCACAAGGTTATTAATTATTTTGCGTACTATTAGTATCGGTTTTTATACGATCTGTTTTAATTAGTTTCTTTATTATCATGATTATGGTTAACTTACACTATTTTTACCTTTCCGTTTAAGCTGATTACGGAGAGGGTTAAACTTGTGTCACAGAATTTACTGCTCGGACATATTTGCTGACTGTATGTTGCATGTAGTATTCGCAATCTTTGATTAGAATTTTACTGACCAAAAAGCTTTTTATTTAAATTTTGATTTTAACGAATTATAACCTCAAAATCATCTTTCCTTATTTAACTTACTTTTGTAGCCTTCAAGTTATAATAGGTTATTTTTAATACAAGCTTTTATTGGAGCGATTGGTCGAATGCTTGCAAAAATAATATGTATTGTGCAGGTTGCTGACATAGAATTTTAATATTTTGTTGCAACTTAGGCAAAAGTATTGGTACTTTATATGCATATAATGCAATAAGGGTGCGCACGAAGACATGACTAGACTGGCTAGATATCGACCACGTGGATTTAAAAATAAGCTCAAGATTTTGCTGAAGTACAGTGTCTAATAATAAATATATAGCAACCTTATTCGAGTATAAAAATAATAACAAAAACAAGGGCGTACACAAACTCTGCTGGAAATAAACCATTTAGGGAGGCAGTACACGAAAGCTGCCTTGCACGTGGGAATTCCGGTGACGATTTTAAATACGCGAAATTACCCATCGCAATTTACATACTTTTAAAAATACATACTGCTATACTACTTAAAAAGGTTGTGTACAATTAATGGTGAACCGGTTTTATACATATATTAGCACAGTTGCTAATTCAAAAAATGGTAGATACTTAACACGAAAAGGAAGGGGAAATTTCTTCAAGTCCCAATTCGTTGAGAAGAGTGTCGAAAATTTCCGTGAGGTTGTTATAGGGACCATTACGCAACATCCTGCTTTTAAAACTTTTCGTAGTAATTCTTCCTTCCATAATCTCCTACGATACTTTGCTTGAGATGTTCCCAAGCAACACGGACTGGCAATGAAGGCTTATGGCTTAGAAGATATGTTAAAATACTGGTCAAGAACTTTTCTTGTTTTTCTACCGACAATAGGCTTATTACAAAGTCAACTGTATCTACATAATCCCTTTTAAGTTGTACTAATTCCGTTGGCAATTCCGTTGCCCAAAACATATTTGATAATGACAAAATGATGAACTGAAGTTAGGTTTATACTATTACTTCACCCGTTTGAACGAAAAAGAACTGGCTGTTGGTCCTACGTCTTTTTCGAACAAACCGAAAACTAACAGGACATAAACCACGATAAAATGACTACTCTACTTATTATTTATATAGGATTTTAGCTACCGGCTGGTTCTACGCAAAACCCGGATTTAAACCTAACACTGTAGATTAAATTTTTTACTCTCTTTTTTCGTAAGAACAATCTAGCAGCATAAACATTTACTAACTTAATTGCTAAATTGTAATTTCGTATTCTATCAAAATAGATTCCATGTAGGGTTGACTGTTAAAGTCTGAATTTACAATTTACACGGTCATTGCCTACTGTTAAAGATTTACGTTTTTCTATTTCGCCTTCACACTACGTCAGAACAATACCGTTTCCGATTCTATAATAATGTATACATTCTGAAATAGCTTTTATCATCGTTACACAAAAAAATAACAAAATGTAACAAATTGTTTTTTCTAACTCAGTGGTTTCAGAAAAAGTGAACATTCTTTTTTTACACTTGAGATGTTATTTTCCAAGATGCTAAGAGGAAAGGGGCCTATGTGTTTCCTTTGTTTTGTTTTTCTCCTTCCGTTAATCGGTTACGTCGCTGATTTATGAGTCTCAATTCCAAATGACCTGAATCGGAAGCAAATGGAATGGTCAAGGACGCAAGCACTGTAAAGATCGGGGTGATGCACGTCTGGTAGTGTTAAAGAAAGGTGCTGACTTCTTTGGATCCAATAAGGGTCAAACACTCGCTACTTCTATTTTCCGCTCCTAGTGTTATGTCACTAAAGTGTTTATACGAGGTGGTTTTACACAATTTCTTCTTATTGGACTGGTTGCTGGTTCTTGACAGATGAAAAAATAGAGAAAAATATTGAATTCTTTCTTCTTGGTTCCCGGGTGCAAGTCGTCTCTTTACGTTGTTGTTTTTGCAACACAGTCTGGAAGTTTGTTTCTTGAAGTACTTAGTTCGAATCTTCTTACGTTGGTTTACACACACTTCTGCCAGAAGTGGATGTAGATTCGTGAGTCAATCCATGACATAGCTGCACACCAAATATTTATGTAGTGCCGGTAGTGATGTGGCACAGATGTGGAATAATTAGCAAAACTACAACTGAACGATGGTAGCGTGTATTTAGTGCATTTTCGCCAATTATGTGGTAAACGTGCCGAACGACTTCCAATGACGCAGAGTTTTAATGGAAGTTTAATTCTTGATAGAGACTACACTTAGCTTTAATGTTGGATGCGAATTAAACTCGTTGATAAACAAATAATAGTTAATTGCCGAAATAAAAAACTGTTAATAATTTGGATAGGAGTTTTGCCACCCCTGATTACACTTTTGAAGGGATGTGTTTAATTTTTATGTGTATTTGATATGCTGCCACCAGGTGTCAATTTGTGTACACCAATAAGTAAAAGTTTTGTTATGCCTCTAGTAGTTTTAGAAGGTTTATCTGTTTAAAGTGATAATAACAAGATCTGGAAGCTTAGAAAGACAGTAGACTTTGCTAAGTCTAACTGCAGGAATAAACTAGTTGAAGAACTGATATATTAATATTTTTAAGAGCGGAGAGATAAGAATAACAAACAATGATGAACTTAGAATGACGATGACGACGATTTGCGATTTACACCCGCGGAACTAGAGCTGTCTTTGAAGCTACATTGTTTAGTTTTTTGCTTTTTTACCTGAGTCAGGCGTTTTAATATTATTTAAAGGTGAAGGAGAGAAGTAAATAATAACGAATTCTCGCCTCCTGAACATAGATGATTTTTAAAGCCATATAGGATTTTTTACTTACTATGTAAGTTATTTTGACCAGTATTAGTGTTTGGCGCTTTTTGATTGGTTACTCGGTATATAATATAATGTTTACATATATACATTTATACATAGTTACACATTTGAGGGCTTAACCAGTTGTTACTAGAATTATTTGTTTTGAAAGATATTTTTGGGATCACCAGCACACAGTTCCTTGGAGAATCTAAGTGTTGAGAGATTTATAATTTAATATAATTTTATGAATACTACATACTTGTATTTATGATGGCATATGTTGCTGTTAGGGTGCCTGAAATAACCTGAGTTAGTCAGTGAGTTATATACACGTTGCCTGTACTCAAGTTATGTGACAGTTACTTTTGGAGTCTGCTAGTAGAAGTTATAGTTATGCTTTCACAGCGTTGACTTAATTATGGTTATGTTTTTCGTTACACATTTAAGACATCAGTAGAAACTTTTACTCTTCATATAGACGATCGTTAAGGTAGTCTACATTACCAAACGTATGCAGAGAACTGGTGAGTTTTATCTGTGAATATTACAACCAGTTCGACAATAATTATTGAGGATGGACATTAAGATTTTAGGGATCTTGGTAATATTTATTTATAAAAAGAATATACAAATGTTTAGTTATATTTATGTTTTTCACGTGTGGACTTACTAAACTTATTATTTTCCATAGCCTGATATGGTCTCATTGACACACTTATAAATATCTAAACAGTACAAGATTTTTTAGTTACCGAATTGGTTTCAATTTTTTTATGACTCTCTTTTACTTGTTTACTTATGTGGGATTCTTATGTGCACTTTATGTGAACTTCAAAGTGAGGTGTCCGGAGAATATCCAAAAACAATTTAGCATCATTATTTACCCTGGTCTGTGTTAAATCAGTTCTCTGTCGCCACTTCCCAAACAGAGAATTGAAAAATAGTTTTGCGATATAACGCAAACTAGGGGTTCACTAATAATATCAGAATTGAGTTGAATGCCTTCATCATTAGCATATTTCTCAATACACTTCTCCTTTCCCTCCTCACTTGTATACTGAGATGGAAACCAGAAGCTTCCTGTTTCATCTGCAAGAAGTAATTAACATAATCTTCAAATAACCCCTCTTTCATTTTGAACTCGTGAATTTCATAAGTGTCAAGAACGGTATCCCCTTTCTCCAGACTTTCGTGCAATTCAGGAGTGCAAAATGTGTCGGTGAAACAGCGTTGGTCCACAGTATGGTTGCAATCTTCACTATTCATTTCCTCCATACAAGTACGACAGAGACCGAATACAAGACGTCCATTGTCATTATATGGAAGTAATGGAGTAGCAAGATCTTGAGAAGGAAAAACCTTGTAGAAAACAACTCCATGAATGTTTTCCGGTTTAGGACAAGCTTTTCCTAGGTAGATGGTAGGAAACGAATAAGGAAAGGTCTCTTTTTCATGACATATGGATATAAACTGCATGTACCGAATGATTTCGTCTTCAGGACACTCATAGAGATATCTGAAAACTTCCTTCCTATCTCCCTTGAAAGATTCTTTAGACACTAATCCACCTTCAATAGTTGTGCATTGATCTTTAATAACTTGCCGAATTTCTGTATTGTCCTTCATTTGTAGATCCCAATCACATTCATAGATTTCTACAAGCTTTCTAAATATTTCATTCTACTCGAAGTCGCAATATCTCGGTCATTTAATGTTTCATAATTCGTGTCATTGAGAGGCAAGTGACGACCCTGCTTACTACATAAATTACCATAGCAAAAACATCCATAGAATTCGTAGGCAGTTCGTGTTTCTAATCGTACTCGTTCACTTTGAATCTCCCAAATCGGGCTTCATCTCCGTTTTCAGTCGTATGAATGGGAACATAATTTCTTATGAATTCCATGTACTTTAACCATTGTAATGGTTTTTACTCTCAGGGTTACGTTGTCGATACCCGAACGGGGAAATCACAGGAATACTTTCCTCTTCTAAATATAAAGAGCGAAAATATTTCATAGCAAATGCAGCAATTGTACTTATTTGAAGAAAACATTGCACCCCTTCAGTCTTTTGTTTAATTAAGTCAGATAACCTAATAACTGCCTCACATAATATACGAACATCGTTCCTGCAGTATTTTAACATTTCACGTTGTAAGTTAAAGGTAAGATCCTTTTCCACACACTAGTCATGCCAAACTTTCAAAGCATCGCGTTCACTTTCTGATTTACCTTCATCATCAAAAAGTTCTAGTACTGATCATGGTCCATTGAAATTTTGATTTTGATCAGTATTTAACAAAAATGTGAAATCTCCCATCTTTAAACTTCCACCTAATCCCATGGTAGCAGGTAATTTCGATAATTTTACAGACAAATAAATATCTTTAAAAGTAATATTACGTACACTCATTTGGATAATTTCCGCAACTTGACTTATTTGAGGAGTGATTCCTTCCTTTTCAATGAGTGCACGCCCAACAAACACGGAATCGAATTTCGTGGCGTTATGCCCTAAGCACACTACTGTATTGAACCTAGGACCTTGACGGAGAACATGTTTTTACAAAACTTTCAATATTGTGAAATACAAAGTCTCTTTCACCTTGTGTATTACTATGTTGAAAGAATTTGTATTTATACTCCAGACGGTTCTTACATTTAAAGCAGTGCACCACTGCAGTGGTGCATATCAGGTTTGGCCGGTGTTCACGCTCACCTTTTTCGTTCTCGTTTAGTAGCATAGTCTCAGTCATACACTACATAACAAAAATCAATTTCAGTTTGCGCTTTCGTCTTTTGTACGAAACAGAAATGATCCTCTTTAACGTACAACTTGCAGATTGTGCAGAATCGATTTGCACATTCATGGGGGTTATTTCACTTTCTTTTTCGGGTATCGAACTTTACACCACACTGTTGACACAGTATCATACAGGTCTTCCCTTCGCCTTCGTGCTATGTTTATTATAGCCCATCCACCCATATTCTTAAACATCTATTACAAGTAATGGGGATCTCATCACCAGCAATTGCAGAAAGGTATTCGCACGTATGTTTACTTCGACGTTCATATGGTATCAAACAATCATAGCAGTATCCCCTACTCCTTAAGAAGAACGTAATTGTCTCAATAACGTCAAAATGCTGGTCATGATAAAACAAAAATATTTTGTTTCGTAGTTTGTACATTCTCACCTCAGGGGATTGACTAGCTAGTTTTAAGCCATAGGCTACAATCTGATAATCATTACCATAAAAATCTTGAAATTGATCAATATCATCAATAGAGCAATCCAAATTTGAAATACTATATTAACTTTCGCTCTCTTACATAGAGCTTTACCTTCCTCTTCCCAATTCTTAGGATGCTCTTTCATATATCGTACCTTATTATTCTCAGAAAGCACTTTCTTCTCCGCCATAATTAAAGTTCTCGGTAAGCAGTCATAGGAGCTGGCTCCTAATTTAGGCACTTTAATAATGTGTGATTGCAAGTATCCCTCCAGGGGTAAATACTTGTCATTATTCATTTTCTTCCTTTCGCCTTGTCCACGAATCGGGTAGGTTATATTAGCCTTAATGATCACACTATCGGCTTCATTCCAGTTAAGAACATTCTCAATCGAACGCAAAATATGTTCATAGAGGATACCTCTATGCCATGGAATGGAAACGACTTTCCCGTTGACATCATTACTATTTTATACTAAATTCGCCACAGGATTGTGGATCTACACTAGATAATAAATTGTCTAGTGCAAATTGAAATAAGTTCTTGACATACTCAGCTGGTTTCAAAGCGGGGGTCCCAACTTTAGCACGTATGGAGATTTCTTTACCTTGAACAGGAAAATTACCAAAACTACTCACGTGTTCATCTATAATTTCAAATAAATCACCTCCTGTTCCCTGTTGTAAAATAATATTCTGTTCACTCTGTTCAATCTCCTTCATTTTTTCACAAAGCTCCTCAACAGTATCTACACACAATGAACTACCCCATCCCTCAAAGTAATCGTACGGTTGATCATTTCATTAGCCTTCGGAGAAAGAAAACAGTTCATATCACAACGAAATCTATCTCGATCAGTTGAGCTAGAATCAATAGGCGGAGGAACAAAAGAATTAGAAGGTACAGGTGCAAATGAAGTGGAAGGTACCAGACTGAAGATAGGTCTAGCCGTAGTAATAAATGTTGTTTCCTGCGTTAATACAGACGTAAATACTTTGACAGGAGCAGTATTCCCTGCATGGCTAATCGGCACAAATCCACCCATGCGTTCTATATGGAGTCGGGGTCTCTTAATCCCTTGGCCTTCTCGGCCAAGATCACCTGATCGGTGCTAGTGATTCCTGTAGTACAATCCATTCTTATTATTGATCATTGAAGCTGATGTCCTCAATTAGTACAACTCCTAAGTATAGTAGTCACAAAGTTGATTGCTGTAAATAGTATACACAAATTAAATCCTTGTTCACAAAAGTAGTCACTTAAAATGATATCAATTCTTTGCAGCACAAAGAATGAACTAGCACTTCAGTTTTCAAATACACTGACTTGTTCAAATCTCTTGAGTTCAAATATAAAGAAATTAATCTTCTTCTCAGCGCCAAAATGAACTTTTAGTTCGGTTTGAAAGAACATAAGTTCAAACTAGTAAAACAACAGAGTTAGACTCCCGGAGGATAGATTACGTCCGTCACCTTCAGCTTACAAAGGTAAACTGAAGGTCAGCCGGTGGTTTGATACAATCTAGTTCAAACTTGGCGCATGTGCAGAACAGCAATTTTGAAAACGTAGAAGTAAATCCATGTAAAAGAGGACATTTACAGCTGATAAGTAGATAATTTTCTGAAAATAGTTATAAAATGCTGTTATTTTTAAAAGAATATCTTAAATTGCAACTTTTAACAGAAATTTTCGAGACAAATTTAACTTTCAAAAATACCTGTTATTTTTAAACTATATTTTAGTCGGTTATTTTAACTGCTATCTATAACTGCTACTTTTTATAATAGTTAAGCCAAACGGTTATCATAACAGTTGTTTATAACAGATTAAGCAAAAATCAGCAGTTTAATGCAAGAAGGAGTATCGGGCACCGGCGGCTACAGCGGGGGTACGATGATACGGTCGTTTCACGGACGCAGGGGAGCCGGCCTGGTAGCCATGTGCGTTGGGGCGCTAAGCCTGTGATTCTAAGATTCGGGTTCAAATCCCGGCTTGAGCATGTATGTAAGTTTTAACTAGCATCGCAACGGGTCGAAATCAAGTTACTAAAAATGGCCCATACAAAATATAGCTTACAAAGAAGAAGTTTACAGACGCCGTTTTGACATGAAGGCAGAACGCAGCAGGATTTTATTTACTGAATGTGACGTCACTCGCATTCTGCATGATGTGTATTGCTCTGTATAATTCCCGCGGATCGACTTTATTTAAAATCATATTTCTGATTCTTTTCAATAATATTGTATTACTAAGCGTTTTTTATTTCTATATGAAGAATATTATCTTGTGTATAATTATTTTCGATATGCCAGCGGCTTTCAAATTATTAGACTTACGTACCACTAAACCGAAATTCATACCTTCGCCATACCACCAAGTAACATTTCGGAATTTTCAATGCTAATATTTAAACTTGCATGATTATTGTGCAGCAATGATTATACCGATGCAACAGAACACTTAGTGCTGTGTTTCTCTTCTAATCAGGAGGTAGATCCCAGGATAGATCATCGGTGACCACCATCCTAAATGAGGTTTTCCGGTTTTGAATCCCACCTGAGGTATGAATATTTCTATTATTGGATTTTATCTACAATTTCTATATAAAATACTTTACGAAAGTTATGTTTTCATGTTTAGTTGTTATCGGATGGGCGTTAAGGTATCCCCCGTGTTGTAATCCCACCTTCGGCATGGATATTTCTAGTTGAACATTTTAATTGTAACATGACCGCAAGATACAAAATGAAGCATAGAAAATCAACTTTCAGCTGAGGATTTCCTTTAATGTTTAAACACTGACCCATCAAGGAACAACACCGAAGGTGCCAAACATCATTCGCTATATTGCTCCGCGTCGACCTATTGACCACGCAGACCAAGTTTCTACAAAGCCTACTTCCAATGGTTGTTTATAAAATTTCAATTAAATACGCGTATATGCCCAACATCGTATGCGTCATAATTGTGAAGTAATATCACAGGGAATTATTAAGAAGTACCTCTGAATATGATGGACCTTCGAACCGGCCTAAGTAAAAGTTGGCTAAAGGCTATAAATTGTTCTCATAAAACGACTGCACAAAAACTTCTACATAAATATAGAAATATACACAAACTTGAGTGCTGACTAATGTTAAAAATAATGAAAGTACACACAAAGAGTTTAAAACGCTTTCAGAGGCTTAAGTTTCTTTCACTCCTTTATATTTCTGCGTGTGTCAAGAACAGCTAAAGTTAGATTAACGCTTTCAACGGTATAAGAAATATAGTGAATACACTTTTTATTTACTACTTTATATTTCTCTCTGAGCCAGAGTTACTTTAATGTTCTTAGAAAATATGCTTTTCTTTCTATTTCACAAAAAGAGCATGAATTAACTAAAATATTTCAGCGCTGGAGGTAAACCACAAGCGTACAAGTACTACATTTTTATGAATGTTTTCTAAAAATGTATATTCAAACATTAATTTGAAACAAAATAATATTCCTCACTTCAAATAGGGGTGACGAGAGCTCACCATTCGCCTCTGAGGTAGGGTATCATGCCATGTGAGCTTTGTGGTACACAATGAGCATGAGAATTCCCCTGTAATATCTCAGGGTTCTCCCGTTTTTTCCCCACTTTCTTCATTTTAAGAATTCAACGTTTCAAAAATTTATACGACCTAAGTTAAAGATGCCTAAAGAGGAAAATAATTGAAATAAATAATATAAAGTTAAAAGATTATCAAGTTAATGATTCTAAATTCATATTCATATTCTAAGTGTCCTGTCCTATGTCGGCCTGAGCCTGAGATGCCTAAAAATTGTTACAAAAATATGTTTAAAATATTCACTTTGTATTCTTATAAAGCATAATATAAAGTAAAAATAATTAGATCTTCAACATGCTGCAGTGATAAATAGTACCTTAAGCAAGGCAAATGCTTACACGAAAAGTCTTTTTAAAAAAATATATATTTAGTAAACAACAAAGGAGGCATGAGCTAAGTAAATTATCTCAACGTTGTAAGTGAATCAAAAGTGTGCAATAAGTATATTTATATGAATTCCCTGTTTCTGTTATTCATAGCGTGTCCCGGGTTCAATGCATGTTGTGGTCTCAAACATTGTGCGTTTGAATCAATGTTCGGTCAAGATTATGATGCAACTAGAGAAGCTGATATCAATAAAATAGTGGCAATGAAAGTGTCAAGGCTTTTTCTCTGAAAATCCGCCGAATTTCTACTTTCAGGACGGTTTCACCTATCTATTACAATCAAATTGAATAGCAAAATCTGCTTTATATTTCTGGTCGGCTTCGTAAGGTAAAAATTATTGAGCATAGGACTGTAACTGAGAAATATGATAGTGCTGCCTTCACATACCCCATCCATATAAAATATATTTAATTTCTAAGAAGCGGAAACAACACAAGTACCCCCGTTAAAGTGTATGTCACATCCTTACGACATCATCTTCAACTAATAAAATGCACTGGCAAATCATACCCACTTCAGTTTGCTCTGAGGCCTGCCATTGGGCAGAATACCCATCATCATCCTTTTTAATAATTCAGCAAGTATCAGTATTTTATTTAGCCACGATAAAGTATTCGCTTGGTATTCGGGATGGCCTATGATCAGTTCTAATGACTCCCACCACACAACATAATGCAATTCATCAACAAAAAACTATATTTTATTTGAATTTCTCTGTTGCATTTCTCTTTACCGACTCAAACTAAGCAGTTACTGTTTCAATTCGCGACGCCGATATCAAATTTTTCCAGAGTTTGAGTCTACAGCAACACACAATCTGTATTATCATGTATCACAGATTCCATTATGGTCTCCTTCCAACACCTCTTCCCCTACCCTATTCAGGCTTCAGGCGTATAGACCAGAGAGGAGATTCAGTTACAAATATTTTAGTATGGACAAAAAAGCTTCAAAAATTAAAATGAAAGAAGCGATCCCAGATTTGAATCCCGGTTGAGACGTGAATATTTCTCATTCTTGATATTAACTAAAATGTGATGCAGAGGTCAAAGTTAAAAGGTCGTATACAAAATTATCTTCAACATATCACTATCTAATAAGAAATATAAGATGATTAAAAATAAAATACTTACTCTTCCACTGATGATGATCTTGTTAGACAACGTTCAACTTGCAGATAAAGTCAAAACAAAATTCAAAGCAGAGTCAAACACTTCTCAAAGACAAAATCAGTTAAACAGTAAAGCCGGATCTTACGCTATCTCAATAGGCACGGGGCCGTATCATCGGTTGCGGTACCGCGGCGGGCGGCGACAGTACAGCAACATGGCGGCTGCGCAATGGTGGATGACAACAACAAAATTTCGATTTATTCAAATCAATAAGTAATCAAATCGATAGTCAATTTCATATAAACTTCATTCCAATTCTATGCTTTCTATAACCACCTCTGCCCAAGATCACATCTTCCTACTCCTCTAACATCGTCCTTCAACAACCTAAGTCTCCTAGATCTAATGGTTAAGGCTAGAAACCAGTTTAAAAACCGGTACAACAAATAGTTGGTACTTTTCTACTTGATGACACTGCATTGATCACATTTTTCTGTCAGGATCATACCCAGGCAATGGTGTTTCATGAACTATCATTATTTATTGAATAACGTTGGTTGCACTACGTGAAAAACGGTCCCAAGGAGGTTGTGCACTGTCCCTATTTTTCCTCTTGACATTTGCTCTCAAGAGATTTGCCACCCACTTGGCAGAGAGCTTTTTCATATCCAATTCTTCATGCAAATTTAATGCATTCATTACAAACTTATGCTAGGCTGTCGTATATACGTTGCAGGCCAATTCTTCTGTCTGGCTGTAAGGATTATATCGTGAACAGTACCCACATTTTCCTCAGGCACTACTATCCTGGATCTTCCTAACTGTTTCTCGACTTTTATGCTTTTTCTTCCTCTCCTGAAATCGCCCACAACAATTTCACTATCCTGTATGAAAGGCAGTCATTTCGCATTGTTTTTGTCAAATCTTCATTTATTTCCTTGCTCCTATGTTCTTGGAGAATATATACTTGTTGACAACTGTTTTATTAAATTTGGAGACCTTCAAATTTCCGTCGCCAAGGTCACTTCAAACTTGTACTACAAAAGAACTACCAGCAGTAAACAATAGAAATTTCCCAGAACTTGTTATGAAATATGAACTAACAATACAGTAAAAAGATTTACATCTAGTCAGTTGTTTTCTCTGTGAGGCCAACAACTTTTCAGATTCTCCTTGTATATTTGGTATAGAGTCTTCTACTGCATTCATTTAGAAAAACAGTAAAATTGCGCTATGGTTTGAATTATTGTCTAAAATATGTTTTACGTGTCTTTGTGTAAAATAAAATACGTCTGTTGTTTAGCAGACGTTCTACAGAAGGTCCGTAACTCGAGGAGTATCTTACTTGGAACTTCGAAAGAAATGGCTAGATAGCATATGTGTTGATATACTACATTATAGCTATTTCTTGTATGCCACTGTTCCAAATGCGGCTTTTAAATTCTTCATAAAATCTATAATAATTAGAGATCCTGAAACTCTTGAGTAGGCGTCACCTTAATTCTTGAGTGCTAATGCAAAAATTCTTGAGTTCAGGGTCAAAATTCTTCGGTGTTTTTAAGTGAAATTAACAAATTTATGAGCAGAAATAAGAAGTAAAACTAATATTTATCAAGTACCGCTACATTTATTTTGTATGCTTTTCAACTCCAAGATGTGTACACACTAAGAAAGATGTTTGTCTAGTTTAGACAGCAGCCTCGAAAGTATTAGAATAACTAAAGCTCCAGGTTTGTCTCTTTTAAATTTGTTCTTTGGTTTGTGAACACACATGAAAAGTGTGAAAAGAAACGCTCATAGTCAGCATTCGACACTGGTATCCACATAGCTGTATGAGTACCTTCCACAAAAGATTTATGCTCACTATGTAGAGCATTCAAACTCTCAAGAACTGA
>JAGDQP010029321.1:0-23457 GCA_022664845.1 Lepisma saccharinum | reverse complement strand
TGGGCTGTAGTTCATTTTTTTTTAAATTTAAGTCTAAAATTGGTAATCATTTGAGAAAAGAAAAAGATGTGCTTTAGTTTTTTAGTCTTCAAGTCTTAACCGTATGTACGGTGGAGCGAACTTCATTTCGTAGAACAAAAGAATTATTAGCAAAAGCTAGCAATGTCTACAGAAAGGACAAAAATGTTCCCTTTATTCAATCAAAAGTGACTTAGCGTCACTGAGTTAAGGTCATGTGAAATGTATAGAGGAGAGTGGCACCTCATGTCCTCAATACCCCTTGGGGTACTGTTTCACCCCTGGGGAACTCATTTAAGACCTTCTGTCACTCCTTTTACCTTGGCAAAGGAGTGACAAAATGTAGGACCCAATAAGTTATTGCAGATATCATGGAATTATCCAAGGCTATCAAATGGCATAATAATAAGACAATTACCAAGGTATAATCAGAGACAGCAGGCCCCCGACAAGGTATTAAAAACTTTCAGTAAACGTTATTTTGTATGCGCCAGTCTAGTAACTTTTGACTCCGACTCATCACGATTACGCCCTTTTACATCTAGTTAAAATACACAAACATCCATTCTACTGGCGAGATTCGAACCCATGACCTCCTAGTCGCTGACCTAACTCCTTATACAGCACGGCTACCTAGTTGGCAAACAAATTATTAGTAGTAGTGAATAACTCGTAAGTTTTCTTTTTGAGGAAGACAAGACAAGACTTTGCTTCTGTGATAATTTTCAAAATAAAAAGCTTCGGGTTCCATTGCAGGGTGTCTGCAGATTTCAAAATTGTTGGGAGAACAGGATTGTTACACACGAACTTACAAGTTATGAGTTCCCTAAATAACGGTGATATAACACATCCTGCTGTAATATTAAAAATTCATAATATCAAATATACTTCAAATGTATCAGAATATTTTCTGCACATTTGGGCAAATGGTAAATGTATCATTAGAAAAGCTAAAATAATAATAATAAATAAGATTTACCTGATTGAATTCATAACCCGAAACTCAATGTAATAACTTTTTCATCAATAATGACTCAATTTAATCACTTTTTCATGACATATAGACACACTACATTACACCCACAAATCGAAAAGTCAATTTGTGAAAACCAAGTTTTCCGAAGGAAAAAAAAAAAAGACGCGCATTTTCGATTACAACTTACTACGCAAAACAATATATTGTTGACCAGTCATGTGCACAATTTTCGCATTGGGTACGGGCGAAATGAGAGATTGTTGGAATAAAACCTTATCACATTCACTTGAACAGACTTCCTTCACTTCATACACATAAAAATGTCCAATACACATCAAAGCACAACGTATGTAACCTTCTATCAGAGAAGATAAATCGTTCCGAGTCATACAAGTAAATTTTGTACACAGTGAAAAAGTTAAGAAGATCTTCATCTAGTCCTGAATCTTTTTCGTAGTGGGAAGATGACTTCTCTGCCCAAGACACTCGTTGCAATATTTTCCCAGGTTCCAACTGTAAGTGAGATTTTATGAACCTCGCCTCAGATGTAGACTCCTTTTTGGACGGCCCTGTAAGTAGCAGATAGAAGACAGTTAAAATAGCTCTGTACACCAACAAAGAACGTAAAACAATCTATTTGTGCTCAAGGCACGTGATTTAAATGATTACGTTGATAGATACAACATTATTAACAATAGCCTAATTTTTCAATGAATATTTGTATTGGCACGACTATAGCTTTTAAAGTAACTTTAAGAACCTGTATTCCATAGAGGGGCTTGAATAACAGAATGAAACTTTCAGGGGTTTTAGAATATAAACGAAGGAACTCCTATACGAAATTTTGTTCAAGTACTACCTTTCCTTTCGACTTACAACCCCTCAAATTTTGACAAATTTGAGTTTTTATGAAATTGAAGTTTCAATATAAAGAAAAATAAATGACGCAGGAAGTTAATTCTTTCTCTGTCATTACAGTAACAATAGTAGATAATAATAACAAAGTAAACGGCTTGTTATTTCTTTCCATTCAAACAGGAAAAAACCTAAAAATGAAAATTTCACCTATATTTTACAGTTGTTTAAGCCACGCTGTCCAATAATCGTTTCGAGGAGGCTATAACTTAAAGACATAGCTTGAAATATTCTCTGAAGTGTCTATATTTTAAATGTTTTTGAATTAATCAAATATCTCAACTAGTTTGTGAAATATGTATAACTTTATGATTCGCTGTATTCAACAAAATTTTGCAGAATCTCATTTTCGAACCCCGTGTATAACCTGAACTATAAGCAATAAGAAATTTTCAAAAACTGTTTTCAACTTCGCTTGTATATGGGATTCAATGTAGCAAATATAAAGGGAATTATTTTTGCTACACTTGTCGAAATATTCTGTAGAATGACCCAGAACTCTTATATAAACATTGAAACACTCAGCCTTATGTACTTTAATGTGCTATGTTCTACACTCACACAGAATAGCAATGCTTGTTAAATGAATTATATGAACTGCATCACGCTGTTGGTGACTAGTATTAACGTGGGTATTACCAAGGTTCTAAGCAACCATGTTTAGTATTATCTCAATGCTATTTCTACCTTCCTAGAAGTCCAAACATCTCCAAGGAGGCTACTGAATGCATGAACGGTAGTTTACTATAGATATATAGTAATCTAAACTGATCTAAAATAGAGTAATCTAACCTGATCTAAACTAACCTGCCAAAAACAGGCGACCGAAATTTTATGTTTTTGACTGCTATCGGCAGATTTATCACAGTATAATGTAGCTAGCTACTTGACTTTTATTATATAATGTCCGGATGAGTACAGTACATAATGTGATGCAAAATCAAGGCTTTATGTCATTGAACTCACATTGCCTCTCTGATTTGAATCATATTCTCCATTGAACGCATTCGAAATAATGAAACATTAGAACATTCAACGGGATAAAGAGATGTTTAGGTCAGCGAGCTATAGTGTCATATTTCGCTGTACGTATACTTTACACTATTCATTCTCTTACAAATCATTTACGCAGTCATTTCTATTAACATCTAGTGGCAGCCAGCAATCCAAAAAGTGTTATTATTCCGTTAAACAGGCACTCGAGTTGATCAACAGAAATTAAGATGGTGGGATGGGGAGGAATACTGATGGTGCCACTTCTCGTTACGAATGACACGTATTTTGCTGCAAATGTCCCGGACACAATGTCGGAGAATTATAGACGAGTTAGTTAAAGTATTTTTTTTAATTATTATACGCAATGTACGTGATCTTAACACTTACGCCATTCCACACCGTGTATCAAAAGTAGCAAATATAGAGAACTAAGCAAAGGTCATGTGAGTCAAAGGAGTTTAAGGGTGTGGATAACTGGTCCATTCATGTATAATGTCGCCGATGGTATAAATATAATCTCTTCACGTATAAATTAAGCTACTTTTTTTTTACAATTCTAACGTAAACAAGGGAAACAAACCTAACTTTACTAATCTGAAATTAGTAATGCATAGGGTGGGCCAATTCTATACACCGTTTACCGAGGTAACATAGGGTAACATGGTCTCTTGCACATGAAATCCTGTTTTTGGTATTTTACACGCATTTTAGTATATTTCATTTGGCTATAGGAATGCAAAGCATGCCATATGCAGTAGGTGTTTTCATGCAGTAGTCTATGGCAGAAGTATCTAAACTGCACTAATATCAGGTGATGTTTGAGTGTCCCCCCCCCTCTTCGGAACTGTACTCGAAAAGATAATAGCATAGATTAAATAAAATTCAGTAACTTGGTATAAGATAATAGTAAAGAACTACACTAAATACTGCTCAAAGCTTCTGAAATGAATATCTGGAACGTAGGATGGAAGTGGGCCCCACAAAATGCTTTATTATTAAGATCTATTTACATTCAAGTGAATCATATAAGCTTAGTAATTAACGAAGAAGATTCACACTTACCTTCAAACGTCTGCGTGTATTACTGGACTCTTTAAATTGCACGATCTCTTCTCTCTTCTTTTTATCATAATATATATCTGAACGCTACAACACTTTCTCCAGTTCGCCGTTTTCAAATTTCAACAGACGACAAACGACACGAGAATTTTCTACTCGGTTCAACTAACTGCCATCTGGGTTAAATAATAACTAACTCTTACAAGGTTAAATGTACCTACACATTAAACGGTTCACATAACCGAGTAGTGGGTTAGTCACATTGTTTGAATTGACCGTGTTGATTGTTTATTTCTTCCTTTACCCAACTTGTAGGTAAATTACTACCCACGTGTTGGTTGTTTTTAACCAAATTTCCGTTAACCTTTTTCAGTGGGTTACCATTTACCTACAGTATCCGGTACTTTCATCTCTGAAATGTGTTGTGATAAACAACTAGTCGGTTACCTACAACCCTTTTCGTCATTAACCTAGCAAAATTTTGACTAGGTTAGAATTCATTTTTTTCCGTGTATGTATCTATAGGCTATATTTATATATTTTAAAAGCATATTTTATTTTTTAATATGTACTTTTTATCCTAAAATAAAAAAAGTATCTGATCACCGAAATAATTAGAGAAAAAAATAAAAAACTTTTCAGAGACATACTTTTCTTAAACAAATCGTACTGAAAAGTAAAAAATATATTTTTGTTTATGCATAATCAAAAAGAAAAGCATGAGGCGAGTCAATTAAAAAAAGTGACTGTCTATGAGAGCGACACGTTATTTTCATTTTAGTCATGCATAAAGAAAATTATATTTTACTTTTTAGTATGATTTGTTTAAGAAAAGTAAATGATTCGTGTATGGAATTTACTTGAGATATCAACTTGACGCAAACGAATTGTTTCCTAGTAGAAAATCGTCGGTCCCATTCATGCACATTTCGAGAATTCTTTACTTCAGAGAATTTCTGGGAATCCCTTAATAATTCCTTTAGGGAGTCCCTTGCGCGCACATTGCGAAATTTTGAAATATACATTTCGGATAGTGCAGATTTTATTTTTTTTGGCGCTACCAAGCCGCATCAGCTTTACTTTCCGTAGTGTTAGAAATATGAACTCTAAAGTCCATTTTCCCACTCTCTCGGCAGTCTGTAGCTTGGAAACTATGCACATTCGAACATTTGTCAGAGGAACTCTCGTCCTGTTTTGATGTAACAAATCATCTCCCGAAGTTTATCTGTGTAACATAAACGTAATCAAAGACATGTTTATGTTCTATGGTTTTTATATAGGTTATGGGTTCCATACTTCCTTACCTATGTAGCCTAATCCTTGTGTTAGTAGTGACAACTGCAAGCATATGTTTATTCTCAAGTCCAAAAGAAGCTGGCAAAAGAAATTATACACATGTGTTTCAAAAGAAATCAGAAAGCAAGAGAGAAACATAAAACTAAGCAGCTTTCTTTCTGTTTTCTGCAAAAGAAGGATTTGTGACTTATGCAAAATCTAGCTCTCAGCTCAGATACAGAAATGTGGTGTAAATTTTATTGCCGACAGATTATATCTCCTGAGAAGGAACGAGGAAAGAAATGTGTGTGCAGAAACTAATGACCTCACGTTTCTAAACTTCCTTTCGCAAAAGGAAGTAGTAGACTAAAAATAGAGCACAAATGATAACATTTTCAAATATCTAATTACACGACTGTAATTTTCTTCCTCATACTAATAAGTATTTTTTTCACAGTTTTTTTTTTATTTAAAGATATGTTGTATATCTGAAAATTCCTGTTTTATCTGAGACCAGGAAAAAAAAAAAGGGAAAATTCTAAGGTAATTTTAAACATTAACTCTTATCGATATGTGGCAAGTATAGGGGAAAAAGACATTCTATAATGTTAGAAAAAAATCCTTGAATAATTTAAGTACTCCTTCCGGTTTGGCCATTTAAATTGTATCTTCAAAGTGTTGAAAATCGAAATGGATTTGCAGAATTAAAGAGGAGACACATTGTTTCGAACATCAGTAATTTACCACTGACTCGGACTAGTGCCATGGAATGTGTATCTTTGTATATCTTTTCTGAAGGGCCTTAGTGAGTGAAGTCGTTACCGCCAATACAATTAATTTGGCGTTATCTATACTATTCTGCAATAGGCAATCTTACTGCAACGACACGGTCAACTCTGCCAGTGTAGCGAATCTGATTCATACTATAGCAGCATTTTTTTTTATTAATCGTATTTGTACCTTGAGGGGCACTTTGTATGGCATGTTAGTTTTTGGAATAATCTACTCATGCAAAAAATGTTAGGATAAGTTTCGGTACTACGTTATTGACGGTCCCCTTGTTAGCAATGAAAACTAAAAGAAGTATCTTCGATGTTTATAATAAATTTTAAGCAAATGTTACAAATCTTCTTTACTATCACGAATTTTGAAATAAAAAGGCGATTCCGAGTGGTTTCCTGCTGTTGCTCAAAACACGAACATAATCGGCGTCGAAGACGTACATAACGGCGGAGATATGGACATATGGATACGACGAAGATCAGTCGCATTCAATCAGTCCACAAATTCTTTAAGTTCTCTTCTGATCCAAAAGAGTTAATTTCAACATTTACCATACACAAGGTTATTTGTGGAAACGGTAAACTAATAAAGAGTGTCGATATTGCATGGCCGTAATTACATCTATATCGGTCTAGATTCGTATCTCATTATATTCTTCTTATCCTGGATGCATAAACTACCAATTGCAATACTTTTCATCAGTTATTTTACGTATTTTAATGTTCCAAATAAACAAAATAACTTAACAGCTCGGTTCATGTCAATTTACACTATTCTTCCATGACAACCATAATGAAATATTATTAGAGGAAAAGGTGGTAATATGGGAAGGTCTTTTTCTTCGAATCACGGATCAAACTCTAGTGTGGTAATAACATAAATTATTTAATCTGTAGCATGAATCTCCAACGTTCTTCGGTCAGGACGCTTGTTTCTTAATTGCTATGAGTAGAAAGGAAAACGCAAAGAAATCAGACGTAGTACGAAATTGAGGACCAAAAAACTAGGGTGGTAATATGGGAATATGAAATATAAAATATGAATAATGACTCATTATTAGGTACTAGGGGCACGAATTTCTCATTTAATTTGTAAAAATTGCAGCAAGAAAAGGAAAATAGAAGCTCTAACACGTAATAACTTTGTCGTTGTAAAACCAGGATTCGAAATGGAAATTTTCACGAAACGGAACGCTTTATCTTCGTTAGCATACTATTCTTCATTTTTGTCTATGATTACAGTATTGAGGAGAAGGAACAAGAAGATTCCATACATTCACGAACCGGAACAGCGTTCCGGTTTGCTCCGGTCCATTTCGAGCCCTTTGTAAAACCATTAATTAAGTTATGTTAAGTCCAACATTGTTTGTATAAACGTAAAGTTATCATGAACCAGTGATCGCTTATCGGAAATTAAGGGTTTATAGTTTTGTAAAAAGTCTCAGAATGTCTTGATATTGATGATACAAAATCGAAAATTAACAAAGAAAATGTTTTCTCATTAATGACTCGATCTCCCGCTCGTGTTTTCAGGACGGCTAACCAAACTGCGAGTGTTCAGGTTGGTAACAGAATTTGAATATTACGCAAAAGAAGAGTTTAGCTTACGAACACTGATCACGCATGTAATAGTCTATTTCACAGCTATTTATAGTACATTCTATTGATGCCCAGCGACTACATGCCATGCATTTCACGCATTGCTCTCAATACTTTTCTTCTCCCTAACCGCAATTATCGCCCTTCTCATATTATCCTAATTCAACATTATTCTTTTCCTTTGCGAAGTCGGTCCTGGATTCTTCATCGCTATATTTGGGGTAACCAAAACTTGCAAAGAAGAAGAGGTTGTGATGTGGGAATCATAATTTCATGAATTTCCTTATTACCACCCTCACCATATTTTCTAACAAACTAACACAATTGGAGCTCCATATGTCACTTTGTGTTAAATAAAAATAAAGTTGTCTACATCCATTCTGACTTTATATAATGCAGATAAGTAGAATATCTTACCTCTTTCAAAAAGTAAAGAATAATGAACCAATAACTTACTTTACCAAAGATTTGGTACCACAGCGAACAAGAAACATCCACTCACACCAACATCTCTCAACTGATTGCAACAGCATCTCCGTCGTCGAATACAGAAAGATTTGGTACTACTTTAGTGTATGGAAAATGTCGTTAGTGTTAATGAGTTGGAAAGTAATAGTGATTCCCATATTACAACCCGCTCCCATATTACCACCTTCTCCTCTATTCTTTTTCCAATTCTCATTCATGATTTTACATACTTATAGCATTCATCTCCTTAATAGGTAATATCATCTATTCTATCGCACTGCACGATTCCAGAAGATTCTTCAACTGAAAATCTCCACATTATGCAGTAGAGTGCCTGGGTCACGTAACCAGCAACGAGGAGCTACGAGAGTGTCAAAGTGAACATTCTATATACACAAAAAAATGGCCATGTCATGGGGGTGTAATGGACAGCATACCGAACCAGAAACTAGAAGATCCGGGTTCAAGTCCCGGTCACGACTGTCATTTTTTTCTGTGTTAATTTTAACATTAACCATCCACAAGGTTATTTGCGAAAAACTGTAATAACATGTATGGTTTGATTTTGTCGAAATTAGCTCTAGTCATTGGTTGAAATGAATCCTCTCCTCATTTTGTTGGATTCATGTAACCTATTAGAGATTACAATTAGAGTTTTGGTAAAGGGATGTGTTTTCGATACCATACGTAAATACCGGTGGTTGATTGGTCGTCAGTCTCTGTGCTGGTTGTGGAGGAGCGCTGTCGGTTGTCAAGTCCACAACGTCAGATTCTTGTGAGAGGGCAGCAGCGAATATTCTCTTCGTCCAGTTTGCGCCACATTGGAACCATTTATTTTAGCAGCCGCCACCAGACATTATCTTTCACTCCCGAACAGCTACATTCCAGATAAGCTATATTTTATGGGAGGCTAACTTCAAAAAGGTGCCGGATGCTCAGGGCCTTATATTTCGTTCAGAAAATTGAGCGTTTTTCAATTACCAGAACCTTACTGTTGCGCACGTTCCATAACAAAGAAACGTTCTTCATGCCGGACACCGATTTTGAAATAACTCAGTCGGAAACATTACATTTGAAATATTATTGCATCCATCAGGAAGTAATAACAAAAAAATAGTAAATATTACACAAAATAACACACAATAATTACAAATAACAATAATTACACAAACTAACAGATATTTTCAAAATGGAACAAAAATAAGAATGACAACGCATAAACAAAAAGGCTACAAACACTAAAAATATCCTTTACATTTCTCAATCCCATTGAAACGAAATTCCACATATACTTAAAAAAAAAAAAAAAAAAAAAAAAGTACGTGGAAAAATTAACCCTGTTGTCAACACCATATTCAAACCTTCAGCATATAACACAAGTGTTCTACAACTTATGCCACAAGTAATGTAAAGCTTGTTTCAGTTAGGAACGCATTTGTTGTGACAGCGCGTTCATTCACGCTACCACCACCAAAATATTCGTGTTGGGACAACTCGTTGTCGGAAGCAGTGTTTCCAATGCAGAATATGATTCGAACACTATATCAGTATAAAAATCCCTTCGGGGTAAAGAGAAGAGTGACGCAACAAATCTACTCACAAAAGAAGAGATATCCATTTTGCGAGTGATTTTCTTTGTGTCAGTATGGCGCAAGTGTTTTCTTTGTAATAAAATTAAGAGATTTAGTATCCTCCCTTCCGCCATAGCGACACAAAGAACATTAAGATTCCCCCAAGTTTAGACCGCCTATATAGTATGGAGTCAGTACTATCATCAGAAATGTGAAATTTTGATTTTTTTTTTCGCACTCCCCTAGGGCGTCCCAGGGAGGTCCTACCGACCCAATTTATTTTGTGTCTTCGTATGGCAAAGCATCAAAATCGGGCTTATAGTTCGCTAGATCCGAAACTAGCTGTATACATTGAAGTGCCACTAACAGATTAATTTGTCAGCGTCACTCGAAGAACTATTCTTCATGATATAAGGCCTTTATGATAGAAAGTGT
Source organism: Lepisma saccharinum (assembly GCA_022664845.1). Taxonomy (NCBI): domain Eukaryota; kingdom Metazoa; phylum Arthropoda; class Insecta; order Zygentoma; family Lepismatidae; genus Lepisma; species Lepisma saccharinum. The sequence goes on along the minus strand of JAGDQP010029321.1, from coordinate 13,363 downwards.
AAGGGTAGGACGAGATATCTGTTAGTTGATTTTCTATTAAAGAAGGGAATGTGCAAGAGATTATTTTTAGTATTTTAATGGAAGATGCATAACGCAACGTATGAAGTGTAGTGAGAAGTCTATATCTAATGTAACATATTGTGTCGCACATTGTCCATTATCGTTCTTTTACGGTAATTACATGTTTCTAGAGGTTAGCATGCCGTACTAGTAACCGAAATATGACGAGTTCGAATCCCGTTCACGCCAATTGAAGAGAGAAAAATATAATCACAAAAGAGCTGTTGTCGGTGGTAGAGCGTTGGCTTAGCGTTCGGGAGGTCGTAGGTTCAATCCCAGCGGCCGACCATGCTGACAGATTTGTCCAGGGTTTTTCCTCAGTCACACCAGGCAAATGCCGGGATGGCACCTTCAACTTTGGCCCTGCCTGACATCTTCCTGTATTATTTCCCCTACCCTACCCCAGCCCGAGTCTTAGATGCCTGAATACCATAAATTAAATCAATTCAATTGAACAAAGAATAATATACAAAAATTTACAGGATGAGGAGATAGTATTCACTTCCAAAGCGGTGTAATCTACTTAACACAAAGACAACGAGAACTCGGAGTGGCCGAGAGGTTAGCACTCTCGCTTTCTTTGCGCGTGGTCATGGGTTAAATTACTGCTGAAGTCTATTGAACGGAGTTTCTCGGAACCTACTTTAACAAAAAACGACTTTCAGTCCTTAGAAGCTCGAAGACTTTCAGTTTAGCAAGTTAATAACAAATCAGTAAATTATTTGAAAATTATGGCTGTGCAATTCCCCGAAATAATATAGCTCCAAAAATCTGCAATGTACATTGCAAGAGCATTAAATAAATATTTTATTCCCGCTATGCGCAGTAGGCAAGGAGGGAGCTATTGCTTTGATTATGGCGCTGTTCTTGTATTCGTTTGATGGGAAGTGATTGAAAGAGTAAATCGGGACAGGATGGTTGGTCTAAGATTTTAAATTCCTTTACTCTACCATGACTTCTACTGTCCTTAGGAATTTCATCGGGGCATGAAATGAATTGATTTATGGATTTTAGACATGTTAGGCTCAGAACATTTTTTTTTTTTTTTTTAACGTTTGGGATCCACCTTCCACCCCTGTCTCTTAACATACTTTGTTCAGATTAAATTGTACACTTTTAAGGTCATATATCACGAGCAATTGTTCGCTCTCCTCAATCTGGGACACGTTATCTATCCCCAGAGATTTTCGGATTGCCAAAATACCGGCACTCCGAGAATCTCCTTTGTTCCCTAGTCTTGGACATATGGTGGTGCGGGATATTCTTTGAACCAGGCAACCAGTATGTTCTCCTGGTCGTTTTTTTTTTTTTCATTTGATTGGGAGGGAAATTGCGATGTTTATTTATTTGTTACATTTCATACAGAAATAAACATTTAACACAGAACACGATACAAGAACAGAATAGGGCAACACAACACAAAGACTGGTGATCAGCGTGACCTGAAACATTTTATATATATATATATATATATATATATATATATAAAATTATTTTTAATTATTGTGGTCTAGATGTTCTTGTAGTTTTTCTCTTCTGCTATGTGACTTCAGTTCATGGAATTTTGGTTTTAATAATCACAATCACATTAACACTTACCCACTTGATACTTACAAAAAGATTTTTTTTTTTCTAGAAATGTTCGTGGCCTGTTCTGATATCCACAACCCTGTTACACGTTTGTCCTGGATTATTTGTTCTTGGTTCTATTTGTTTATAGATTATGATTGTTTTATCCCTCCACCACACGTAATGAATAATAGAAACATATATAAAGTATTTAATGAGTCTTCAAGTATCGCTGGCATTCCAGCAAGAAATTGACTACTAGCTTCCAGCAGTCCCCACACTCACTTTCACTCGTTTTCACTCACACGTTATTCCTTTAGTATAGTTTTGCTTATTGTTTTTATATTCAGTTTTAAGTGGTTTTGTATAGATTTTGTTATAGTTTATTTTTTTATTTCACTTACTTTTGCTTCGATTCGTTTCGTTTGCGTTTGTTCGCACGGTATGGTTTGATGTAATTATTTCTTCTAATTTATTAAAGTTTGCTTTGTGTAATGTTAGTTTATTTGTAATTATCATTATTTGTTTACTTTCAGTTTACAATTTTGTGAGTCCGCTTCTGACTTAATTTATCGTAGTTTATCGTTTTATTTATTGAACTGTTCCTCCACTCCCTCGCGCGACCACCACCCCGAATAAACTGGCTCTGTGAAATGCTGAAATTTTGTTCGTCGGCTCCCGGAGGACAATCGCCTGTTCTGGAATTCGCAAAACATCGGCAATATCCCTGCCCTCCAGTAGCTGCTTTTCTTCTTGAGCAATTTCAAGAAGAGTTTCTCTGCATCTCAGGACGATATGATCCGGGCTAGCGACCACGCCACAACAGTGGCAGAGGTTATCCTCCACCAGGTAAGTTGTTTTAGTTTGTTTCTGTAGGGTCCATATCCTGTCAGAAAGTGAAGCACGTTTGTGGACGCATTTTTAGCGTTCGTGCACTATTGTTAAATGAAAATGTCGCCTACCATTTCATTATCATCCAACAATATTTGTAGTAAGAATCGTTTGTACACGCACTTTTAGCGTTTGTGCAAAGTAGACTTTACAGGATTTCACATAGCAAGAGACAAATTGAGATTACGTAGGATTTCTCATAACCGAGACTTGACAGGTTTTTATTATTATTATTATTTTACTCTCTCATAGCCGAGACTTTGGTTTTCGAATGGACAATCGAAGAACAGTTTCATTACTAGTTTGAGTGTTTGCAAACACACCGGGAGATTGAATCTTTAAGCTTTTATGACGATTATCCGTAATGAAAGATTTACTTCGGGTTTTACGTCATGCAGTTTTTATTAAATGTATTGTTTTACATTGTTTCATCTAATTATCCGTCGAAATCCTGAGACACGTTATGATTAGATTTTAAAATTTGTAATTGTTGATGTCCAGATTTGGTTGAATTTATAACTGTCATCTTTGTTCTGTTCTTGTTAAGTCATTTTGTTCAGAGATCTCCCCTACATTATTGGAGCCTTCTCCTCTACTACTGCTTTTCTTGGTGAAGGAAAATCATACTTCAGTAAGAACGGAGAGAGAGCGGCTCAGTGGCGGAGGGTTAACTTAGTTTTCTCTCTCAGTCACACCAGGCGAATGCTGGGATTGTACCTTCAACTTAGACCCTGGCCGATACCTTCCCTCATACTTTCTCTTACCCTATTCTGGAGCCTGAGGATTTAAAAGAAAATACTTAAATCTCATTATTTTCTCTTCTCAAATAAAATAATAACGACAAAAAGAAATACTTTTCTTATTTTGGGGACGGTTTTCAGATAAGTAAAGCCTAAGGAAAATGGAGGAGGTAACTTTTCTGTTGGATCCTCCGTCTAAGAATTTTTTTTCTCTTGCATTTTCAAGGTCAACGGTGAACATTTTACTGGCATGTCAAAAACAGTACATTTTAACTTAAAATTCATGCTTTTCTCAGCTTAAAGGTTATAATTCCGAGGAAAAGAAAAAAATATATTTTATGCATGGCATATGTAGAGCGTCGATTTTTTTTGAGCATGTGCCGATCCGGTAGATCCAAACAAAAGGAAGTTTGGTCCGAGCTTGGGTGACCATTCTGTAAATTTCTATGAATGGTAGTTGTGTCAATACCATATTTTATTAAACTCAATGCTCAAACGTTTGCAAGTAGAAAAAAAATGATCCGAGTAATTGGGGAGTTGACGTTTCTCCAGACCCGCAATTATTTTTTTTTAATTTTTTCGGTTTCTAATTGTGCACAAACGTTAAAAGGGCGTGTACGAACGTGCACAAATGATTTCAATGACATTTTTTGTTTGCTATCGTTTCTCCAGCCGACAATTAATTTTTATCTGTCTTTACATTGCACAAACGCTAGAAGTACGTGTCCACTATCGATTCGCATAACAAATATTGTTGTCGACATTTGAGGGGGAGCTGATGAAATGGTATCCTCCATTTTGAATTCCTATTATCTTATTTAACAATTGTGCACGAAAAGTTGAGAATGCGTTCACAAATATGCACAAACGATTGTAATAAGAACTTATTTTTTAATAAATTGGGGGCTGATAAAATCGTGGCCGCCTTTTGAATTGCTCATATCTTACTTAATAAATGCGCACAAACGCTAAGAATGCGTGCGCAAACAATGCACAAACGATTGGAAGTAGAAAATTTTCAGTATGAGTAATTTGAGTCTTTCATTTCCCCCCTCTAAAAAGAAGAAATTATTTATTCGGTTTCTTATTTGGTACAAACATTAAAACGATACACAAACGATTGCGATAAGAATTTTTTATTTTTAAAAGAGATTGTGGGGCTGAAGAAATGGTGGCAGTCATTTTGAATCCTAATATCTCATTTAATAATTGTGCAGAAACTTGCACAAACGATTCCGAACAAAAAAAAATGGAACCTGAGAAATTGCGGGGGGGACATGATTTTCCCTGCCTCACCAACTTAAAAGTTGATTTTGTTCAGTGTGAGTTGTTCATACACGTTAAAAATGTGCGCACAAACGTGCACAAACGATTGCAATAAGTTTCTTTTCCTTTCTTTCTTTTAATTTGAAAGGGCAAGTGAAATGAACGTGGTAGGCTTTCAAAAATATCTAAAGAGTTCGGGGAATAATACAGTATCGATGTCAAAGTTTCGTTTCAATTAGACCTTATTGCCACTGGAAGGTGGTGTGTTAGCCGACACTTATTGTGGCAACAATACGTCATTTGTAATAATCTCCAGCTACTTTTGAGTGTTCCTAGCTTAAAAGGTTTGCATTTTGGAGTTGCACCATAACTTTATACGAATTATTTTCTCTTTGTTTGTCTTCAGGTGTTCAAAGTTCGTGTAGGATTAATTTTCACTCCGTATAAATCACTAATGTCTAAATACTTCTGAAGCCACTGCATACATATAACCAAAAAGCACAAACACTTAAGAGGTTTGTCAGAAACATTGCAATGTTTTGTTTTGTTTTGTTTTTATTATTATTATTATTCAAGCAGGGAATTAATATCAGACGTAACTGGTTCGTTCTATCAGTTCAAAATACTGTTGCCGACAACGCTCAGAAGGAAACGTGATTTCCCCATTTATAACAGGATATATTTGTTATCTTTTGGCGTTACTAACTATGATAAGCTCAGACCTAATTCCGTCTCTTTCTGCAGTATAAATATTTCTGTGACACCTACTAACTAACACGGAAAATTGGAAGACGTCAGTCTTTAGGAAGTCCGTGATTAAGAAGCATAGGAAGTGATGTTAGTACGAGGAAGGGGAAATTGAAATGTCAATCTACATACGCACACACAAGTGGTGCTGATAATTTGATTAAATATCTTATTTCCTAACGGATGCAAGTCCAGAAATTACGGTTTTAAACCTGTACCATAAATCTGTTCTCTACGGCTGTCTACATTTTGCAAACAAGTTTGAAATCTCCATCTATAAATGGGACGCTGGGAGTAGCACAAACTTATATCTTTGATACTGTACATAATACCAAGCATTCATTTCCCCATAATTTACAATTTGGACTTAACATCAGTTGAAAAATGACCCGCCACATTTTTTTAAAATCAATATGTGTAAAGGCGCTATTATACTGTCGAGCTTGCTGATCATCTTGCTCGCCCAATCTTCCTCGACAAACAAGCTCGTCAGTGTAATGGCAAAAAAAAAAAAACGTCAAAATTGCTCAAGCGCAGGCTTGTCTAGTAAGTTGGACATTTGAAGACACTAAATTTCCTCGACATCTGGTCGAGTTTGCTAATTAATCAGCTTCCTCGACGAGTTGGGGTCAAATAATAGTATAAAGCGCAAAGTATACTCGAGCATCCTTGACAGAAAGTTCGTCGAGCAAACTGATCAGTAAGCTCGATAATGTAATACCGCTTTAAGGATTATGAGAAAGCTGTTGGAGCGCAGCGGAGGATTTTGTCGAATCATGCTTTAGGAATCATTTAGATGGTGCCGCGTACATTGACTATGCAGAGTAAAGCGAAGTGCAGTAGACGATTACAATTACAGAATAGGACGGACAAAGCGAATAACCCGGGCAAAGCGAATAATGTTAATAATTCATGAGTTACATACACTAGCGCGCCAAACGAGAAGTATGTGAAACACAAGAAAGGTGACTCTCATTAAAAAGTACAAAAGTTGTTCTGCTCGTCGTATGAAACACATGGTGTGAAGAAACCTAAAAAAGGCGTGTTTGTAAAAAAAATAAAAAATATTTTATATCAAAATACTCTCCATTTGCATTTCAATATTTTCTCTGTTTATTTTGGAACTTACACTGATGTATGAACTTGTAATACCTCTGGTCACGAATAGTCCTGGTCTGTTAATAAGTATACCCTAGCTGTTCGAACAAAAATGGCCTCAGCCGGGCAAAGTGAATAGGGCAAAGCGGATAGATATCCACTTTGCTCGGCTATTTTAACATTTCTTGGGTAGAAGGAAATAAGTTATTTAAAATTGACGAAAATAAGTTTCTTTTGAAAGTTATATGCTTTCTACAAAGAAGAAAAGTTTCAAGTGTCCAGAAAAGTCTTACTGTTGTATTAGTTACATGGTATTAGATTCCAAATATATTTTTTCGAGATAAAAGCGTTCTACAACCTCTAAAACGCAAGGAAAACTTCAGATTGTGTGTGTGTCTGTGTGTGTGTGTTTGAGAGAGAGGTGAGTGAGGATGTGTGTGCGTGTGTGTGTGTAGGTGTGTCATGTGTTTATGAGTATGTGTGATGGAGGGTGTGAGAGAAATAGAGAGAGAGGGGGGGGAGAGAAGTTCTTTCTAAAGCATAGGTCTAGCAGCTGCGTTGCACTTTTCAGGTCACGTTTTCTGACTTTACATCTGCAGTCACATTATCGCATTCAGATTTTAGATTCACGCATAAACAATATCTGAGCCAGGTATGGACGAATCGCGTAGGCTACCAATCTTTAATGGCTACCATTCATTCCACCGTACTTCATATTTGCCCGTAAGAAGATGCAGGATAGGCTTTTGAATGGCGCTCCACCTGGCTCACACGGGACGTGTACAGACAGCGGATAGTACAGACAGCGGATAATGGCGATGCGTTCACAGGGTGGTTAAAATTCTTTGTTTAAAAAATACGGCCAACAAATGAAGAAAAAAAATGTGCTTCTTCGGCTGGACAATATGGAAGCTCACAAATACTATCCTGCATTGCTATACGCCTCTGAAAATAATGTAATTTTCCTATCCTTCCCCCTTCATACTACCCATAAACTCAAGCCACTAGACTTGTCTGTGTATTCTCCGCTAAAGCAATACTTTGCACAAGAATTAAACATTTTCCAAACATGACCGAATCATTAATCAGTATGATATCTGCAAGATCTTACACCAGCTTATTTGAAAGTAGCGTTTGTTCAAAACGACATTTCTGGTTTCACAAGAGCGGGCCTTATAATCCCAACACATTTACCGAAACAGATTTTGGTCCTTGCACAATGCACTATGATTCGTCAGAAAATGCAGAACTTCAAACGAATGTGTGTGCAGAACAAAAAATGTGCCTATCGTCTACACTCTCTGCGACTTCTTCTACTCCTTCAGCTTAATCGGGAAACGTCAGTCACAGCAGCGAAACCAGCAATTGCACCTCATTTGGGTATTCGCCAAACAGATAGACACACTCCAGTTAGTTCTCGTTCTATTCCTAATGATTCATCTAGGCCTTTTCCCAAACAGGCAGCTGCTAAGGTTACTCGAAAACGCAGAAAATATCAACAATCAGAGGTCCTTACTCCCACTCCAATCAGGAAAGCTCAGAAAAAGAAGCATTTCGAGAGAAGAGGCAACAGCTTTAAGAGAAATGCATTGTTTAAAGATTCTCACGAAGGAAATTGCAAGAAAGTGACCAAGAAGAAGAAGAAAGACTATCATGGTTTTGTTTGTGCGGAAAAATTTGGTGACCCTCCTCTTGACGACTGGATCCATCCAATGCGGTGATTGTGAAGCGTGGGCGCACGAAGGATGCACATCTTATAGTGGCTTTGGGTCCTACTTTTGTGATCTGTGTCATGAGTAGCCAAGTGATAGTAATAGGCAGATTGTAATAGTAAAAGAAATCAATATAAGTATATTCCTTTTGTGCTACAATAAATTTCAAATTGTATTACATTAAAACTATGTATTTTATGGTAGAATGAATTTTCTGTTACATTTCGTGTGCTTTCTAAACGTGTTTATCATAGCATTACTCACTTTGCCCGCACGCATTATTCACTTTGCCCGGGCGGTTTTGGAAAGTGATAACATGCAACAGATTTGAATTTCGTGTTACGCTTCAGTATTCGTAGCCTTAATAATCTTTATGTCTTCTGTTTTGGTAAGAGCAATGTCGAAAGCAGTAGACTAGCCAATATTTACTTGACAGCTTGCATACTTATTCAACAATAGTGGCAAAAACGTTAACTTATCCACTTTGCCCGTCCTTCCTCTATCATTCACCATTACATAGAGTTAGTACGAAAATAAAGCACGATTAAACAAATCTCTGCTCTGATCCAACTTACTTTTTTGGTATAGAGCTAGCCTGTCACAGTGCGTGCCGATTATACTAAAAAATATATTATTCTCTCTACAAAGCATAAAAGTAAACAAAAAGAAGGTTATAGTTGATGTTAATTAATTCACTTCTATGAGCTGAGCCAAGTTAGACTCAGAGCCATTTGTAGATTTTTCTTTCGAACTGGGTCTGGATTTCAAGGATATTCTACTTTGGGCTGGGAACTAAACTTCTAAAAATTACAACTAATACTACACCCTTTATACAGAGCGTACAAGGGTACTTTTCTAGTATACTTTCTTATGTAAGGCGTCTGGTAAACTATACCCGATTTTTTTATTGAATTAAACACTGATATTAATCAACATCATTCTCCGATACCGATCAATATCGAAAAAAATTGAAATTAGTTATCAATCCATATCATTCCTCGCATCAATCAATGTAATGGTCAGATATGGATCAATATCAAATACAGAAAAATCGAGTTACAGGTGATAACTGTACAGTCATGATATTTTGATTATATCCTGACCCGCGGAAAAGTTCAAGTTATCCTGCGACATAAATCAAGTTGTAAGTTACATTTCCAGTATTGGTATCCCAGATAGCACAGTTAAGTTGCAGCAAGTTTATTATTGCCAGACTGCAAACTTGCTACAATCTTGCAGCAATGTTGCTAGTTGACAAATGCCAAATTTGCTTTAAAGAAACTTTCAGGACAAACTTGCTATAAACCTTGTTTTAAAAACGAACGTTGATATGCTAATATCGAGCCTGTAACAAAAAAAAAAAGCCAGTCGGCGCCGGTGGGACACATATTTCAAGATTTTCAGATTTGATTGTTGTTCGTCTCTAACCGTCACTCCACGGTCCTTCTGCTGAACGAAAAACATTTCACTAGTCCTTTTCTGCTAGGAAAACATTTTCTGGAATAAAGACATTTATGAAGACTTGAATTCGAAATTGGGAAAACTTATTGATCCTGTGTTAGAGTAGAGCTTTGAAGAAGGATGATTCGTAATTTTTCACAAGCGAGTCACCTCAAGAGGATTATGATGATGTGTACTTTAGGTTCAGGTAGATGACATTTCTCAAACAAACTGACTGCCAATTTCCCAGACAGCTCTAGTTTAAACCAAGTTTCGACTAGTCTTGATTTCTTCTCTTGGATTACTAACTGGAACATATGTTGTTGTTTGTTTTTTTTTAAAAAAAGAATCTTTTTCTTAACAACCTCTTTTTGTTCGTATTTATTTTTCCTCCCTTTTGTACTTTTCAACATTTTACACAATTTTCAAAATCTGATGCATTTCCCGAAAATAAGTTAAACAATTCAAGTTACATAATCATTGTTTTCTTTCATTATATGCAATGCAGACCAAAAACGCAATAGGTAATTAAGACCCGAGCAGTAAAGTATACACATCATTATAATTTTCCTGAGAGTCCTCGCTTGTGAAAAATCAACGAAGCAGGCTTCATATCTGTAAAACAGGATCAATGAGCTTTCACAGTTTCGAATTTCTACCTATATCAGTGCATGTACCGGTACTTCAAAAGTGTCTTCGTAACATAAAAGCACTAGTAAAATAGAAGACAGTCACGAGTGGCGCAATAGAGCAGTGGGAAGAGAGAAGGGCTACAAAATAAACTGAAGGTTCGAGACCCAATCCAGACAATGGAAACCTTGTTCCGCCACAGACTTGGTGTTTAACAAGACAAGTTCCTGGCATGTTTGGGCTGTAAATTTTCTAGCAAATGTGGCATGTGTCAACTAGCAAGTTTGGTGCAATATTTTTGTAAGTTTGCAGCAATGAAATGTCAAGCCTTCTGCAAACTTGCAATGACAAACCTTGTACAGTCTTACTGCAAGTTTGGGTGCTATCTGGGATTATGCCATCATGATTTTAAAGGTCTGTGTAAAGGAAAAATAACAAGGGCTATATAAATACTCTACACGCTCCGTGCTTAAAGTAATTCTGTAATGAAAATAATGCATATGTCACTAGATGCCATGTCTTAAGTTGATCGACAAATGGCACCGTTATATATTTCGTTAATTGTAGGACGATAAACCTGCTTGTTGAATATTAACACAACGCAGTAAATTTTTCGTAAAGATAGACTGGAATCCGACGTGTTGTTATTCTAAATTTTATCCCTTCCCACTCCGCATTAAAGGTTTCACACCATTACAGCTGTTGATACTTACGAAACTTCATAAGCATAAACATTTTTGATGCTCTCAGCGTTACGACTTTTTGCGCTTTCAGGAAACTGAATCCATATCTCCCTTCACCTATCATGGAAGTTATTATTTTCTTCATTTTAAAATGAACAAAACAAAACGCAATGAATCTTACGGAGTATGGCAAGCAGAGAATTAAGACGAACCTTCCATTCACTGGGTTCATTAGCTGCTTGAGTGCAATGCAGAAACGGGTATTATTTGTTGTTACTCAGTTAATAAATATTTTCTGTTAATAATTTCCTCACGAGAGAGGGACATCATTTATACATTTGCGTTCTCCATTTGTAGTAAATTAACAAGATATGTTTCATTATAAGTGGCGTGCAAAAGACCTGTTTCTTATAGAATACTTCCTTTGATTGCATGTTAATTACGCAATCTAGTCTCAAATCCAGGAAAATTCATTCTGATACTCTTCTAACACCTGTCGCCACCACTGCAGTTTTCTATCTCTTTAGTGACAGATAAAACGATGGAAAATCGCATCAACTCCGAGGCCTGTAGCATGCGCGGCCACCAAATGTTTTATAACGACATAATGCAAAGGAAACTACTTAGGTATTTACAATTATGACGTCAGGTACTTTTCAGACTATATTTCAACTTTTTATGCACGAACACTGGAATATGGACTGGAGTACATATACGGTACACTTCATGGACAGAACTATTAGCACAAAAGCAGAATTTAGGTTTACAGATGTATATTTCACAGTCTTTAGAAGACACAAAATTAGAAATTAAGATTGGGTTGGTGCGAATGAAATGAATGCTTTGACGCCTGGTGGCAAACGTATCTCAGCAACACAACACAGGGATCGACTGAAGTTCCGCGTCTAACGTCAGAAACTCGGTATACGTCCAGCAAACAGGCTGGGGTACCCAGACAGTCAGGAGGGAGTAAGTTGTTGAACAGGGTCGTATGAAAATGCACCATGAAGAACACACAGTTTCGAGTGATGTTTCTTTATGAATTAGAACTGGGGCGTTCTGCACAGCAAGCCGCAAGAAAAGAAAACATTGCAAAATGAGCCCTGTGGGCACCGACTACCATTATGTTCGGATGAGCAGCCCAGGAACACCGTGGAAGCGGGCACTTGGAAAAGTATTCGTGTCATTGCAGACGAGTTAAGCATACAACATACCACTCATTCCCAATGTATTTATCTTGCCACTCACTATCAGTCGTCGGCTCCGTGCGATCGGTAAAGTGAAAAAGTTGTACTCATAGGTGCCACACCAGCCAACAAGAATTACCGTCTGAAGGTGTGCAATTACGTCTGAAGGTCTGAGTGTAAGGAATAAGCGGGAAGGTCTTCTGCATCGGATTGTCACTTCAGATGAATAACGGATCTGCTATGACAATCGTAAACTTTCAGGACAATGGTTCGATCATGATCAACCTCCAGGACGGTGTCCTAAACCACCTCCCCACCCATGAAGTTTTTTATTCACTGTACAACTCTACCGAGATTCTACTTTTTTTTAATCTCTCTACGTAAATATACTAAAATAGTAGTCCATGTTAGAAAGAAGGCAGGAGGAACTGGGTAAAAACCAGAGAGTGAAACCTCAGTCGAATTCCAGAAAAAAGGCAGAAATTACGATTGCGAAGGAAATGCTCTACACCTGATCCACGCTCACTTAGTCATCATTTTCTCTTTGCTTACACGCAGCTACTAGTGTGTATTGAGAATTATGATGGATGTTCTGCCCGAAACCAGGTCCTGACCGGAAGGTCCCTGGGCAAGGTGAACCGATGGTGGTTTGCCATTACCCTCCACTGGATGAAAATTACGTCCTAAGGGAACTGCAGTTTAACGTGGGTACCGAACCGGTAATGAAACCGAGAACCGCTTGATTACAAGTCAGTAAGCGTTACAATTCATCCACAGGGTACACTGTAGTGTGTATTACATATGTAAATATATTTAAACTAACTAATTCCATAAAACACAACTAAAATTATAACAAATAACAGCTAATCATTTTATCCTTTTAACAACCCACTATACCTATAGTACACAATAAAAAATTAATAAAAACTTGTTAAAGATATACATTTTTAAACAATTCATACTAAAAAGTAAAAAATAATTTTATCTATGCATGACAAAAAAGAAAAGCGTGAGGCGCGCTCTCATATACAGTCATTTTATAAATTGTTGAGTTGGCGCGCCCCATGCTTTTTTTTAGTCATTCTTAAATAGCTCTGGGTCTGGTCAGTGTTTGGATGGGTGACCGTTTCAGCACTCCAGATGGTGTTGCCTGTGCGGCGTCCACCCAGCGTCGTGAGGCTAATTGGGGAGCTACCTGAATAAAGAGGTAGCGATCACAGTTGAGAGCTTCGGCTCTCCTCTCCCAACACGTCTGGACAGCGTGGGAGCAGTAGACCACCTCCTCCCTCCGGGAGAGGCCTCATCCAGTAGTGGATTGAATATGGCTGTGTATTATATAT